>JAJIYU010004738.1:0-23651 GCA_030144865.1 Tinospora cordifolia
CATTTTCACTTTTCTTTCCTTAGGTTTTTCATCATTCATTCAAGCAAGTCAGTCACAAGTGTATAGAAAAAATAGTGATAGATGGTCATCTTGCCTACGGGGTCATCTTGCTTAACCCGTATGGTCCCCTAAAGATGTCACTAGGTTTTCCATTGACAACTATGAAAACAAATAATGCTTAAGTAATCATGAATCACTTTCATCATTTTAGCCTGAAGTCATTTCTTTGCAAAACGAAGTCTAAAAAACTCCACATGATTGAGTTGTGTGCTTTTCACAAAATTAATTTTTAACAATGCTCCTTTTCTTTTCTTTTTGTTTTTTTTTTTAATTTAAACTTATGCATTTATTCCTCCATTACTTCAATGACAATTATAATTGCATATGTGGTTTGTTTGTTTGGAACAAATGCCATTTGAGCCTTCAACCACAATGCCATGAATGACTTTCTAAAGTCTACGAGCCCAAGTCTTTGCAATAATCTTGTGTAGGCTGGTAGCGAGATTTTTTGTTCTAACTCACCTATCCTTCAAGGGTTGCTCTTTTTGAAGATCAAACATACGTATGGAGTTCATCTATCACCAATATCGGCTTGTTGACTAACTCCCTGAAGTTTTAGAAGTATAGCATTGTTAAACTATCTGACCTCAGAGCCTTTGGACCCTTGCAGCTGAATACAACTGATTTTACTTCATCTTTATCAAATGATCCTTGTTACCATATATTTTTTTTAAATCCTCTGACATGCTGTGCCAATGAAGGCCATCATTGCCCCATATTTTCTAATAATTATTTGTGGAAATTCTTCGGAAATGATCAGTTATTTCCTTGAAATTTCCCTCCACATCCTTCAACACATTCCCATTAGATTTTTCCAGTTTAGAAACCAACATCATTGATTATTACAATTAAGTGTTTTGTGGGAAAACTTAGCATTTGTTTCACCATCTTTGTCCCTCTTGACTTTTACCTTTTTGAGCAGCAATTTTATCTTTCCTGACATCGACAGACTGAATTTTTCCCATCATCTCAGACCTCTCAGATCTATGCCCCAGTCCCAACTACTTGATCCTCAAGATCTTTTCTAAGAACTTAGTTCTGTTAGAATAATTTCTTTCACCTGCCTTTTCTGCTTATAGAACTCCCTACTCTACTCCTTCATTCTGATTTTTAGGAATTTAAGCTTGGAGATGAATTTGTATCATTCTCATCTCTAATCTAGATATGATTCCACCATTGCTTTACAAGGGGGCAAGATCTCTATATGAAAGCCAAACGTATTTATATACGAATGCAATAGAACCTCATTTGCCAGCTTTAGTGTTAATTATATTTGGCCAATGCTTTGAGGCGAGTCTGGTTTTTGCCTCCTGTCTGCTCTTGGGAAAATCTCTTCCCGCGCCTTGTCTTATAGGAATCTATCCAATCTACAAAAACAAGTTGGGGAGCACTCCTGTTTGTCCAAGTGTTACTGGTGAGTCATGTAGTTGTAGTTCCTGCATTAGGTTGTCAAGCTTCATGATTGATTAAGAAAAAATAGAAGATGGGTAACATCTTCTGTTTTTTCTCTTTTCTTTTCATTTATCAATGAAAAGTTCAAAATCTATTAGGCAATTGCTTATTCAAAATTTTAGTATATTTTCTCTTAAAAAGATAAAATAAAATCATTACTCTGCTTAACTTTGTATATTAGACATTCTTTTTAGTATTGAATTCTTAATACCTTGTTTAAAATTTAAGAAACTTGTGCTAAGGGATGCTTAGACTAAGTTTTAAAATCATCAATTATATGTAATTACATATTTGATTGCATAATGAATTTATTCAATTTTGTGTGTTTAGTCCGAAATTGGGAAATTTCTCAGCATTGCTTGGTGTTAGCAAGATAGCTTGTTTGCACAATGCTTTTAACACCTTGGCAATACTATTTAAATTACGTGTATGCATGCTGTTTTTATATGTTCACATTTGTTTGATTGGATTATTTCAGTGGAATAATGAAAACCAAATTTTAAGGGGCTTTTTCTTAAGTAGAAACTGAATATTTTAACATTTTAATATCATTAATTTTGCTGGTGAGATCTTCAATTTCAGGAAAAGTGGACCCGAGATAAATATGTGAATTAGAATACATTATTTTCATCTTTTTGTCTTTTCTTGTTATTAAAATTCTTCTTGTCAATTTTGTTGTCATATCACACATGGTTCATTCTTTCCATGCATAAATGGTGTTTGTTTATGACTCTTCAATTTTTACACCAGATGTTGTGCACTAGTAACACTTCACCAAAATTAGCTTGACACGCCCCCGGGGCGATGGCGTGATGGAGCAGGACGGGCTCGTGCTACCAAAGTGTCACGAGTTCGATTCTCGCTACCGCCACTTGCTTCGTTGTCTCCGGGGTCCGGGCCTTGGGGCGGGCGCGGGGTGCCCCCTAGTGGATTAGTCGGGAGAACAAAGAAAGGCCCTGGATACCACTAGGTCTTCAAAAAAAAAAAAAAAAAAATTAGCTTGACACAAGCATTATGAATTTGATAATGCAGCCAATAAGAGAGCTGGGATCATAGTATGGAACTCAAGGCGCGTATTGAACTTCAGTTGATACTTGATATTGATAAAAATGCTTCAAATTTTAAATATTGAGCATTATTATTGTTTTTAATCATTCCATCACAAAATTTATGAGTAATATTTGTACTCAATGTTCATTTTGATTTTTTTAGTGATCATTTTATTCATGATTTTCTTTTTACCTAATGTCTTTGTAGCTATAATCTTATCAATGACTCTTGCTGGTGACTTCTAGTGCTTAGATGAAGTGCAGTCATACATTTTGGTTCATCGGTATGTAGAGCGTGGCCATGTTTCAACAGATGTCAAAGTTCAAGAACTTCTTCATTTGGTTTGTAGCTTTCTTCTTTCCCATTCTATGTTGCAACCACTATGATAATTAAGTTACCAACTTCATTTGTGTTGGGTTAAAAATATTCTTACAAGTGCTAAACATGGTGCCAATTTATTTTGATAGACAGTTTCAACTTGACAGCATGCTTATTTTTCTGATGGGGTTTCAGAAAGAGAATTTCAGAGCTTCATGCTTTTATTGGCAGATGTTTAAAAAGTTGACATCGTAATGACTATGCATATACCTCGATTGGCAGTAGACAAGGTTCCTTTGCGTGATTGTTTTCTTACAAAGTGCGACACGGCCATAAGTTCTTAACACACGAACCAACTATTAAGATTCAGCTTGCTAGCCATGAATTGCATTCATTTGTTTTAAAAGAGTGTGCCCTTTTTATTTTTAAAATACTATTCGTGGATAACTTATTGTAAACATAAAGTTGATTCATTAAACTAATGTTGAACAATTTGAAATGCACAATAGGACACCTTGAATGCATCTCGTTAAGGGCATAATTAACGAGAAGGTTTCTATGTCATTTATTTTTGTACTTTGTTTATATATGTATATTAAAGTAAGCAAAAAATCCCTGTTACATGGTTTCCAAAATACTATCCCTGCCCAATAATTAATGGCCTATGGGCTAACACTGGGACAACCTCCCTGGACTTACTTTACAGAAAAGACCAGAGACCTACCAAACACTAGTGCAACAGTAGAATCTGTATATCTGATTATTCTACTTTTTTGCTTAAACCAAACGGACCATCACATAGCCAAAAAGGTACACATCTAGTTGTTTTTTTATACACCAACTGATTTAGGAATTGAAAAAAAACATAGTAACATTTGCAGAGCAAACGGGCCCACTTTTCCTGCTCCATTGCACCCAAACAATCTTGAAAAAAGCACATTCTCTATATTATAGCAAATGGGTGAGGTTGGAGTTATGGACAGAACTATGATTTGACACACTCAATAGATGTAAGATTAGAATGCCATTTCTGTTAGCATAGCTGTGAAATTCTGTCTTAACAATTTGTTGGAAAAGTATTTGTGAGTATTTTCTTTTTTGACCCTTAAATTGTGCTCTTTATTTGTAAAAAGGTTTTGCTTCACTACTATATTGAGCGACAGTGCTTGCTGAAGTGTACCAGACAGATTTTCATGCATGCTAGTAAGTTTGTAATTGCTTCCTTTGCTTGATACTTTTAGATGCATTTTCCCAATTGCTTCAGTACTTGGCTGGCTAAATGGATCAACTTTGGTAGGTTGCATTAGTTTTGAACTTTATAATGAGTTGGCAAGACATGTTCATGACGACGTCTTGTAAATTGATGAATACTTGACAAATGAATGCTAAATTGGACTATACGTAGAAGTTTCATGATTCAAATGGCTCACAATTAATAAGATTGGTTGAATGGATGGCATGTAATTTTTTGATATAGAAATGCAAGGGAGAGATGGTGAAGATTGTAGGTCAACTTATTGCAAGGAGTGAAAATTTTAGGTGTTTAGACTTTGTTTTACATTGAATGGCGAATTTATGTGGTGATGTTGATTACATGGAATGAAAATTCAACTTCTCTTCAAAGTTTGACTTTCAAAAATTAGAATTAATTTGAGGAGTTCAAGAAATTTAATAGGTTTTTTGAAAAAATTCGTTGACTCAAAGAAGTTCAAAAAATCAATGTAAATTTTAAAATATGCATAATTTTTATTAAAATTCATAAAAACAAATGTAAATCTATATATTTTACAACTAAAAGTATAAATATAATGGTTTTAAACATCTATTTTAACATTAACAATTTTTAATGCCCATAGGACATGTTAAAAATGTTATATATTTACTTGTGTATTCCACTAATTTTATTAAAATTCATCGAAATCTTTGATGTTTTCACGAATTTTACCTAAATCTTTGAATTTTTGTCAAATTTCTGTAAATTTTCTTTTATAATTAAATTGTGGTTTGGTAGCTAGAAAATTTGAAATAATTATTCGAATTACGTTGAAATTCAACGAATTTTGATTACTTGGTTGACTATAAAATCACACGACTTAGGTTAAATGGAGAAATATTTTGGAATGCTTAATACTCTGTAATTAACATTTCCAATTAAAGTTGAGGAGAAGATGGTTGGAAAATTTGACGAATTTGGCGAAATTACCCGAATTAATTAGATAATTTGGACAAGAGAAATGAAGCTGATGTGTAATTGTAAAATTACAAATTTTTGTTAAAATCTTCCAAAAAATTGGCGAAATTTGCCCAAAATTGAAAAACTTGAAGAATTTTGCAGAAAAAAATGTAAAAAAGCTATAAAAAGGGAAACATTTTTATAGAAGAATCTCTGTTGTGCGCAAAAATTCTTTCTAAGAATAATAGAGATTGTAAAAAAGCCTTTCTTTATAAATGAAAAAGTTGAAGGCAAGATTTGTGCATTCGCCAAGTGGCGATCCAAGAGAAGAAGTACGGGCTAAAACTTGGAGGAGAGACAGTGAATAGAAGAAGGAGTAGAGAAGAATAAACGGTGAGTGTGAGAGGAGAGAGGTTGAGAAAAGAAAGAGAAAAGAGGGTTGTTTGTGTCATTGGTAGATAATATTTAAGTTGCTTGCACTTGTAGTAATTAGCACGTTAGCGCCGGTTGAGCTAGATTTTATGTTTACGTGGCTATGAGGGTTCAACAGTAGGCTTCTTTTTTATTTTTTTTAAATTCCCATAATAGTTTTAAGTTAATATGCACGATGTGCATTCCAAATTGTTACTGTTAAAAATATATGTTCGAAACTATTATATTTATATTTTTATATGTAAAATGTATTTATTGATGTTTGTTTTCTTCATTTTTAATAAAAATTATGTATATTTTTTCTTGTATATAGATTTTTTTGAACTTTTCTAAGTTGATGAGTCGGATTAAATTTTATTTTTAAATATTGAAGTTTAAGGTAGTCAAATTTTTATTCCTTAGAACTCTATCGGTCTACCTAAAACTATTATCCTAATATGGTTTTTATGGAACAAAACATTGAAAACTACAAGATGCTAATAAGTTAGATTTAAGAAACATATTCTAAGATGGATGTCTGTTTACTTTTTAAGAGACAAAATTATAATGAAACATATTCAAGAGATGGTATTAACCACTCTGTTGGAGATAAATCAGGAGATTGAGTAAAGTAGTTTTGACACTACACTTAGTGAAGAGATGGGATGAGCAACCCAATGGAGATAAATAAGGAGATTGATTAAGGTGGACTTCGGAAACATTCATCTAGTTATTATTTGATGTGTTGGTAATCGTATCTCTGTAAAGTTCTGACAAGATATTTGGTGTGGTACATCTAGTTCAACAGTCTTTTCCTCAGCTTTATAGGCTTTGTACACTCCAAAATCACCCAATGTCTATTTTGTCATTTAAAATGAGTGTGTTACTCCCTTATGGTGTCTTCACCTAAGAAGAAACCTCTTTGACAGGGAATGTCACCAAGTATCCTCCCTCCTTGGTGTCCTCACTACTATCCAGTTTTGAAGGACTCAAGTGGCAACAATAGGGTTGTGTGGCTTGTTGACCCTATGATACCTACTCCTCAAATATTTTCTTTGTACATGTCTTCATTATTCTCCTTGATCGTCGCCAGGCCTTTCTCCTCATAACTACACATGGAATGCTCATATTGCTTCAAAGGCCAAATTTCTATGGTGGACTATTGCACAGGATAAGTTGAATTATGTTGACATTGCAAAACGATCTAAGGATTAGGCCTTATGACCTAGTTGGTGCTGTTTGTAAAAGGAACGAGATAGTAACTTGAGTCTGGTTTCATAAAGGAGATTTCGTGCATATTGGGGGATAGGCCATTTTCTTCCTTATGGACGTCTCTTGAGAAACCAAGGTTTACTAGGAAATTTGGATTATTGGAATGTTGTTAAGTAAATTTTAAAGGAATAATCGATAAGACCTAGATGGAGTCAATCAATTGCTATTTCACTTAATGTAGTTGGCATAATACAATGGAATTCGTTGGAAGGCATCCAATATATGGAATAACACTAACTTTGGGAGAAATTATGCACACATTTGGTTCTATTGGAGAAAAAAAGGTGCTTAGATGTGTGGTTTGAGTTTAAACAATAGGACATGGTATAAAAATTAGCCAAATTTTAGCAAAATTAGTTAAATTAATTAGGTAATTTAGACAGTTGTAGCGAAGTTTACATGTAATTATAAAATTATAAAATTTTATTGAAATCTTCAAAAAAATTGGCGAAGTTCACTTAAGATTAACGTTCCAATAATTTTTGCAAAAAAAAAAAAAAGCTTAAAAGTCGTAGAAAAGCATTTTGTACGCAAGAATCTATGTGGTACATAGAGGTTATCTTGTATAATTATATAGATGGTAAAAAGAAAAATCTTTCTCCATAAATGAAGAAGATTGAAGGTGAGATATGAGCAATTGGCGGTTGGCTATCTTAGAGAAAGAAGAAAGAGTTGTAGCCTGTAGGAGAGATAACAGAGAGAAGAAAGAGGAAAAAAATAAGTTGAGCGCTTTTGAGAGAAGAACGAGAAACGAGAGTGGTCTATTGTAATTGATAGAGAAAATCGAATATACTTGCGCTTGACTAGTTATCCAACAATCAATCGAACTATTGTTTATGTTTACATGACTATTAGAGTTTGACAATGAGTTTCTCTTTCTTTCTTTTTTTTAATATCAATTTGAAATTAGCATGCGCGATGTGTATTAAACATTATTAATGCTAAAATACACATTGAAAACCATTATATATATTATGCATTTATTTATGTTTGTTTCCACATTTTTTAATAGAAATTGTGTGTATTTTAGCATTTACAAAGTATTTTTTAAACTTTTCTAAGTTTGCAAATTTTTACAAAATTTTTTTCGAATTTCTCAAATTCTTCAAATTAATTCAAATTTGCAAATGTCAAAGTTTGGGTTAAAATCGAACACATTTAATTTATGTGGGTTTGTTTAATCTTGGTAATCTTTTTTAAAGATATGCTTCAATCTTTTCTTTGGTAAAAAAAACTATATATTGATAATAAACTAGTACAAAACCAAATGAGATATCCGGCAGAAAGAAATTACAAAGATCGCAAAATATTCCCCTCGTTACAAAGCCACTCTACAAAATGGTATCCTTTCCCTAATTTAGAAATTGAGATCCAGGTGGCAAAAAGAATATTTGATCTTTCTTGTATAAGCCAGTTCGAATTATGTTTATCCAAAAAATACGAGCATTTCTTTTTTCCCATGTGCTGTACTATATAGTAGCCAAATCCTTTGCGTTGGTTTGCATTCCTCGATTATGTGTTGGCTTGATTCCCCACTATTCCTACAAAGAATACAGATGCAAGGATTTAGAGAGTGATTTGGGTGACATTTTTGAATGTTATCTAGGGTCTTGAGCTTGTTTAAATTCACTAGCCACACTAAAATCCTTGCTTTCTTGGGGCTTGAATCTTCCAAATATAATCAGCTGGGATGGTGTTCAGGCTTGGGTTTTAGTCTGATATGAGCTTCTTGAATGATTTCATCGAGAAGTAGAAACTATTTTTTGGGCTCCATCTGGGAATGTCTTTTTCATTTGATTCTCGAAGCTGAAAACTGTGCAGCAAGTTGAGAAGGTTGCCCAGTTCTTCCATGTGCCTATCCCCAACAATGTTATTTATGTGTAGGTTCTATCCCCATTGGGAATTTTTGTCAATATGAGTGCATGTTTTGAAGGCTGCTATAATCCCTTCTTTTCTTCTAGTCAGTCTGTGTATATTAGGGAATGTATCTTGTAATTTCATTCTTCCACACCATATGTCTTCCCAATATCGTGCATTGTCCCCTTTACCCACTTTCTATATGATATGAAATCTAAATTTGTCATATAGACTGAAAATATCCTTCCAAGGAGCCTTGTGATTGCATCTCCTGTTGAGGCCTGCTTCTCTTTCAAATGCCATGGATCTGTGGATACTTTGGATCACTTTAGCCCACAAGGCTGTTGGCTGTTCCATGATTCTCTACAACCATTTGCCCCTTAACACCATATTTTGCTTAGCCAATCCCCCTATGTCCAAACCTTCCTGCGGCATGCCTTTACAGACTTGATGCCAGTTAACTAGATTCGTGCCCCTTGAGGCATCCTCTTGCTTCTATAGAAAATTTTGCATTTGCCTTTCAATCAAGCCAACGACCATTTTGGGCATTCTGAAGACCGACATGAAGTATATGGGCATAGCTTCAAGCATCGACTTCAACAGCAACAGTCTTTCTCCTCTTGATAGATAACTTCTTTTCCACCCAACGATTCTATTCTTGATTGTTTTCATAACTGGCTCCCAAAAACCGGACCTGTGTGGATTGCCCCTGAGAGCCATTCCTTGGTAGTTCATTGGCCATATCCCTGAGGAAACTTGCAGCTCATTCGCCAATCTGGTCACCTCATTTGTGCTTAGATTAATGCCCAACAGTTGACTATTATTTCCATCGATCTTCATACCTCTCAGAAAACTGAAAGTTTTCAGAGCATTCATCACCACCTGAATTTCTTCTTTGTGATTTGGTAGAAATAGAAGACAATCATCAGCAAAAAGGGTATGCATTAGCTGGATTTTGTCTTTACCAATAGACATTCCTTTTAGCTTACCTACCTGGCTGACTTTATCAAGAATTCTGTTAAGGGTGTCAACCACAATAGTGAAGAGGAATGGGGAGAAAGGATCGGCCTGTCTTAGCCCTCTAGAATCGTTACATTTACCTCTAGGCCTTCCATTGATGAAAACAAAGTAATTGATTGACCTAAGGCAAGCCAACATTCATCCTCGCCAACGATCTCCAAACCCTTTTTGTTTCATTATAAATCCAAGAAGCTCCATCTGACTGAATTGTAAGCTTTAGCCAAATCAACTTTCAGCAGAAAGCCTTCCTTCCTATTTACCATGTAATCTTCAACTACCTCGTTTGCTATCACAAGAGCATCTGTAATTTTCTTGTCCTTCACAAAAGTCATTTGGAACTCGCTCACTGTCTTAGGAAGGATAGTTTGTAGCCTGTTAGTAAAAGTCTTTGCGACGGTTTTTTAAAGGCTCGTTGTGAGACTGATTAGTCTATAATCGTCCACATGCATGGAGTTTATTTTCTTCGAAACGAGGCATATGTATATCTCATTTACCTTTCAGTTCACAATATTGTCTTTGTGGAATTCTTTCAGGCAATTGAAAATTTCCTGTTTAACTCTTTTCCAATTATTTTGAAAGAAAGCTATGATGAAGCCATCCGGGCTGGGAGCCTTGTCTACATCGAATTTGAACACAACTTCCTTAATTTCATCTTTTGCAAATTCTTTTTCAAGCCATTTGTTGTCTTCTTCAGATATGTGCTGCTATTGCAGACCTTCAATCTCCCATTTTTTGTGCTCTATTTTCGTGAATAACCTTCCAAAGTGTTTCGTTATCATCTTTTGGATTTCATTTTTCGACTCTTATCAAATTGCCATCTGAATCTTCCAACTTCGTGATTGTTGCTTTGGACTTTTGAATGGAGAGC
The DNA here is from genome assembly GCA_030144865.1 of Tinospora cordifolia. Lineage (NCBI taxonomy): Eukaryota > Viridiplantae > Streptophyta > Magnoliopsida > Ranunculales > Menispermaceae > Tinospora > Tinospora cordifolia. The sequence goes on from JAJIYU010004738.1 coordinate 10,482, forward strand.
ACCCTATGAAAGTATTTGGTATTTATATCTCCTTCTTTGCCCATTTCATCTTGGCTTTTTGCCTTGATTTCCTCTCCTGCTTGCACTCCAGCTGTAGAATCTCCCTTAGCATCTTCTTCGTTTCCTCCCATAGGTCAGGGTTATCCTCCTTTTCAATCTTCCTATCCAATTGTGTGAGATCTTCCATTAAGATTGATTTCCTCGCAGTTCGTCTTCCATCTGGCTTCTGGTCCAGTTTCTTAGGTGGTGTTTAAGATTTTGGAGCTTCGACATAATTTTGTATCCTTTCCACCCTGGGATTTGATCTGTTGGCCACTCTCGCTGTATCATATCCTTAAGTTTATGTTGTTGGAGCCACACATTTTTGAATTGAAAGGGGGTAGGGCCCCATTTTACCTCCTTGGTATCTAGCACAATTGGCCAGTGGTCTAAATCTAGTCGTCGTACAACCATACACCGGTTGATGTCTGAATTTTTCTCCCCATTGTTCTTTACATAAGAATCTGTTAAGCTTGGACATGACTGGGGTAACTCGCTCATTGCTACAAGTAAAGAACATGTTCTTAAGCTCTAGTTCCTGTAGATGCATTTCCTGGATCCAGTCATCAAACATTCGCGTGGATCTCAAGTTGTGATTACAATTTTTCTTTTCTGCCATGCTTCTGAGCATTTTAAAATCCCCTGCAATACACCATGGACTTGAAATATTGGTCGAGATTGCAGCCAACTCAGTTAAACAGTTCTCTCTGCCAGCCTTATCACAAGGGCCATAGACGGTTTTGAACCATCGAACCTCCATCACCCCTATTATTTTAATGGTCAGAGAAAAAGAGCCTTCCTATTTCTCGGCAACCTCTAAAGTACGTATGTCGGACATTAGCAAGATACCACTCGAAGCTCCCATTGTCAGAAGATGAGCCCAGTACACAAACATGTGCTTCTAGAATTCCGCAATTAAGCTTTTGTCCCCCACAAATTTCTTCTTCTCCTGTAGGGAAGTCAGATTGACTTTTGCGACCGAGGTAGTTTTCTTAATGAGCCTTCTCTTACGTCCGTGTCCACATCCACGGATGTTCTAGCTAAAAATCTTCATCAAAAAAGGTCCCCGAAAGTGCAACAACTCTTACTGCATTGCGATCAACTGAGCGTTGATCGATTCCAAAAAATCTTGCACGCGTTCACATTCTTCTCTTTAGTGACACTGTTGTAAAGCATTGTCGTTCCGTTGACTCATCATTCTCACCTCCCTTTCTAGAATGTTTTTCAACGGAACTACTGTTGATTTCTGTCGTTGACTAATCCATGGGGTGGGAGGTATGCAGTTGTGGCCAGAGTCCTCTGGCCCTCCAGAAGAATAATTAGCGGAAGAGAAGGCATAGTTAGTAGTCCGTACCTGAAGGTGTCCTCTTGCTCGTCCGTGGTTTTCTCGCTTGTCAATCTCTCTTCTGCTTCAAAAAAGTCCATAGCGGTGCTCTTCGTTTCTGAAACCTTCTCTGTCTTGGACTCAAGCAAGTAGTCCTGGAAATCAGACTCTGTATCATAGTCAGATTTAGACTCTTTGCCTTCCACCTGGTCTTCCCAATAGGCCAGAACACCCAATCTATTTCGGTCTTCTCTTTTCCTTGCTCGTTGGTAAACTTTTAAAGTGGGCCGGTTGAGGGGCCCTTGTGTTGCTGGGCCCATATCATTCTGTTGTTCAATTTCCATTTTTTGATATTCTTTTTTGGGCCCACCCTTTATTTTTTGAGATCCTATAAAGTGCTCATGATGGGCTGGGCTACTCCTTGCATGAGGGCTCAGTCTTGTTTGGGCTGGAGTTACAATCCATTCCCCTTGGCCCCTATTCTCGGCTTGGTTTGTCACGACTTCCGTTTTGGGTCGGTCTTGGAAGCTTTTCACTCAGTAGGTTCCTTATTGCCATAGCCTGCTTGTTAGTGGCCGTTCGCCTACCGTCATTGCTGCGTTTGTGCGTTCTCTCTGCTTCGTCGCCTGAATTTCGTCCTTTCTTTGTCTTGTCATTCTCATCTTCATTGTTTGAGGTGTCATCGTTCTTGCTGCTCAAAATTTTGATGGCCGAGCTTCGTTGGTCGCCTGAGTTCCTCTTTTTGGGGTTCAGCAGCTCCTCACAGTGGTCGTCGGTGAACTTCTCCAGAATCTGTTCCCGAATTTCTTTCACTTCCATGACCTAATTTCTTTCTGGCTCTACCAGCGTCACTTCTTGCACTCTGCTGTCGTCATAGATATCGAACTCTTTTGGCAGGAATCCAGAATCATGTCCCCTAGGTGCAGGAAGACCATCTCGAGTAATTTATTTGAATTGGTGATATGAGCAATGTCGAGTAAGCCCCCACAAGCTTCCCCTATTTTATTGAAGGTGTAGATATTCCAATTTTCCAGCCGAATGCTCGACTCCCATCCAGCTATTCCTGCAAGCGACGTTCACTCCTGTGTCGCCGCACTTGTCATTCCATTCCTCAATGTAGAAGCTACCTAGGAGGGTCTGATATTTATCTATTTGAAGGGTTTTGATGTCTGCTTCATCGTTGCAATAGATCAATCCTTTCGCAACGTCCAATCTTTTAATGTGTATTTCTCATTTCAAAAGTTGTCGAACTGATCGTTCGACCACTTTCCATGGTGTTTCATCTGAAATTCTAATGATTAGAAACTTCTTCTCCTCCATATCCCATTTCCTTTTGTCTCCCTTCCTTCGTCCCTAGACTCTGGTGGTTGTATTTCTTTGTAGTTGTCATTTGCCTTCTTTTTCTCTTTGCCATAGTGTGGTGTTTTTGCTCTCCTCCTCCCTTATGCTCATTGTCTCTCGTTGGCTTGTTTGTTGGTTTTGCTCTTCTGTTGCGTGTTTTGAGTGTCTTGTTGCTAATTCTTGCACAATTGTATCCAGTGCCCTCCAAAGATTCTGCCAAGCTTCTGTTGTGGTTTCCTCTGAGATTATAATACTCTCGTGCTTGCCTTTGATCATCTTGGTGAGTTTGATGAATCTTCCTCTCTCATTGACAAGGACCTCCATAACTAAACTAAACCCAGTTCCTTACAGAACCCTAAGAATGCCCGATTGTCGTTGACTATCAACGTTTGCTCCTCCTTCTTTTTCAGCCAGGTGATATCTAACTTTGACACAATGATATGAAAGGTGCCATTTTGTGTGACCTCTTGTATGATAACTTCTTGAGCGTCTTTAGTGTAGCAAAACGAGAAGTATGTAAACCTTGTTGGGAATGATACATATTTTCATTCCCCGTTTCTCGTTTTCTTCACCTGACATTTACTATCTTGACCAACCACCTTGATATTTACTGGCTTTTTCCTGTTTTGATAACTGGTAAACACATCGACCGGTTTCCTATGGTTTTGGCCTTAAACGCTTCTCCTACTCCTCCTTTTGATCACCGTCTATCCTTGATCGTCTGTCACAGTTTGATCGTTTCGGAGAATATTTCTCCATGTTGTCCCGCCCACGTGTTGATCAATGCTGCTCGTCTGTTTGAACACGTACTCATGTCCTCGACTTTCGTTTCTAGTCCTTCTATCCCTGTTTTCCATTATCTTCCTTGCTCCTATTCTTGTCCGTGTGTGCCTTTTTATGTGTTGGTCCACATACTTGTTTCTTTGATCTCCATTTGTCTGGATTTTGTTACTGTGTTCAGGGATTTTGCTTTGTCGTTTCGTTCGTAGATTCAGTCCTCGTTCCGTTATTCGTCTTGGTTGTTGTTCCGTTCGTCAATTCGTTCTTCGTTCTGTTCGTCAGTGCGGTCTTCGTTCGTATCGCTGTTCAGTTTTCATTTTCTCGCCAATTTCGTAATAGTCAATATGCTTCACTCTTTGTTTAATCCTAATAATCTTGTGATGTAGACGCACCCATTTTAAAGGGGTGCAACACTTTTAAGTTTGGGCCTCATATTTATCTTATATAGCATGTTCATATGGTGGCGCTTGCATATTCCATTTCCTGACTTTGTTGATCTCGTCCTTAACCTATGAATTTTATTCTCTTGCATGAATGATCATTATATTCCATGCACAATTATCAGAATTATTTTAGATATGTTTGTTTTCCTTGTAGTATATGCTGAAAATGGATCTGAGAAGAGTGATGCAGTACATGGCGAGGCATTGAAGCTTATATCTGATGGTTTGGATAGAAATATGTTCTCAATCCTTAAAGATTCGCTATCCACAAGTTATCCAAAATACATGGTAGGTTTCATTTTGTAATTTCCATGTAGAGATTTAGAAAGTGGAAACTTATAGAAACTAATTGTGGTTTATATACTAGATTTTTTGATTCTTGATATTGACTTTCTTTAAATATGAATTTCCATGCAATGCAAGTAATGTCAATGTTTCTTGTGGTTTTGTTGCTCAATTTAAGTCAGTATGTCTTTCAATTTTTTATTTTTTATTTTTTTGTTGCTAGGATTGGATTTCTTATATATTACATAAAATTTATTAATGAAACACAAAAATAAGAGTATAACAGTCCCAATGAGGAGTCATTCAGGAGATGCGAGCTCAGATATGGCCCTATTTGGATCTTGAAAAGTGTGTAATGAAGTGCTAAGCTACTTTTCTTGTGATTGTTCAAATAACATTGATATATTTTTAAATTAGTTGTTTTCAAGGGCAATGTTAGCTAAATGTTTGAGATAATTTTGGCTTTCAACAATGGTAGTGTGATGACTATAAATAAAATACTTTTAAAAATGATTTGCATTCATGTAATGGAAATTTTACTAAATTTGCATCATTGCTTGGTCATACACATACACTCATCAGTCCCTCTGGGTCCACAAGGCATTCATCATGTAGTAAGATCCTCGGGATTGGAATCTATTATGCACTAGACTTTCCTTGGTGGTGATCTTCTATCCAACAAAATGTAGAGTTCCTTCAAATTTGTGGTAAAATTGTACCCCTTGCAATTTTGGTGTTATTGAACCCCTTGCAATTGCATTTATTGAATGGTTCTGTAAACTGTTTCCAGAGCCAGTGAGCAATGAACATCAGTGGATATTTTAAAGTTATAGATCAATTTTGCTCTTACAAGATATCTGTTTTGAAGAGAATATGAAATAAAGGCAAATGATTGATCTCAGTTTTATTGGTCTCTTGACACACCAAACATCATCTCCAAACCTAATTATGTGACATATCCTCGCTTTATAATGAGGATTAGATAATTCTTGTAAGGTTAAGGTTATGTATGTTTGAAAACTTCCTTAAGGCTGATCTTGCCGCCGTCACTGCATCTCATTTGTCCTCCAATTAGTTTCTATTTTAAGTGATCTTCATGCCTGTGTAATCTTGTTCCATGAGGAATCACAATAGCAATTTTGCCAGTAGATTATATTGTTCCGTGGGAAATCAATGTAGCCATTTTTGTCAACTTTTCTTTGTTAAATTGGTCATATTTTTTGGAAGAGTAACTATGATCCGTGTTGTCAGGGAAGTTTTGATTCCTCATCTGCCCCCTCTTCACACAAGGAGCTCCTTAGATTCTTCTTTATCTTGTTGGCTACCCACCCTATGGAGAGATCATATGTTGGTATTCGCTCGATGGTCGAGTGGATTGGCGTTAACCTACCTCCTTAAGAGGGAAAGCCTTTTTTCCATCTTTCTATTCTTTTTGGCACCTTATCGTTGCTCTCAAAAAATCGTATTGAAGTGCATTACCTTGGAATGAGAGACCAATGAATTGTCCAATTCTCTTAAACATTTTATCATTGACCTCTTGGGACGTGTTGATTCTTATGAGTTGACATTTTGCCATCTTTAGTTCCTCCCCCAACATCCAACTAAAAGTCCTTATTATGTGAATAGCGGCCTCCAGCTATTCATTACCATCCTTTTGTAAACACGTCATCAGTAAGTTGTAAAGGAGCTGGAGCTAGTTGGTCTCCCTGTTTGAGGTGCCATGCTCTTTTAAACTTTCTTCTTTAGTAGTTCATTAATCATGACTAGGTTGGTGTCTTTGAGATAGTTCTTTAAGTACCCTTTGATCGATCCCTTCATCGTTCCCTTAGTTGCTTGATGCATTTACAGCATTGTGTTAAGACAGAACATAAACCCTCATCATTAGTTCCTCATGCCTTTCTTGTATACTATTTAGGAGAGGTAAGGTTGACAGAGTGTGTAGAGAGGTAAATGAGTGAACAATAAAATTAGTAATACAACTCATCAAACAGTAATTCACAAATTGCAAATAAGTTGTTGGTGGAGTTAGTCTGTACAAACTTAGGAAACTGAAACAAATGTAAACTCTACTAGAATCCTGATTGCATATTCCCTTTGACCTAATAGCAGCATTATACATAATAGTTTCTTTTCAAAAAAAAAAAAAACAAAACAAAAAAATAGCAGAATTATATATAAGAGATAAATGGGCATAAAGAAGATAGGGGATTGTGCTTATGAAAGCGGTTGAATTCCCAAAGTACAAGAATGCAGCCATTGGAAGAACTTTAGTCGATTCTGAAACTGGTCTTTTAATAAAATCCTAATCAATGTATAACCCATGTCAATTGGTGGTAGACGCATGCATTTTGCTAAATGCATCTTGCATCACATGTGTTTGAGAATGTTCATTGCCACCCAAGTTCAAAGGGAGTGATTATATTACTTGGTTACCACTTGCAACTAAGGTAGTATTGGGCTCGCTAATAATTGGCAATGTATCATTAGTGTGCAAATGGTAATACAAATATTAATTATTGTAGAGTGTTTTAAAAGATACTTTATTTATTATTATTATTATTTTTTGAGTTTTGGTCCTCCATTTGTTTGAAATGGGGTAGGGGTCCTAGATTTCAATATTAAAGAGAAGGTCATGGATAGAAACATCTAAATATGAGAAATTTGTCCTTTTGCTTGATGTAATGTTTCACAACCACCAGAATTGATGATTGGAGGCACATAAGTTTGTACATGTTTTCTTCCTGTTTTCAACAAATTTTGAATTACTTAAATCAATGTTTAAATTAATAAAATTGTAATTATTTTAAGTTAACGTAACTTACTCAATCAAAAAGGTAAATTTATTCATTGATATTGTTGATTGAGTGGTTAATAAGTCGGAGGATCAATCAATAAGTTGACTGATTGATTAATAACTTTATTGATCAACCAATCAGTTAAATAAACGAGCTTTTCTTTAATTTCAAACTACCATAATGTTTTTGTTTAAACTTTGATTGTGTAATTTAAAAGGCGTTGAGAAGGGAAATAAAAGATCCATGCAACTAACTAGTTTTGATCACTTTCTAACCATTGATTGCAATTTGATAACTATTAAACATATACTTACATTCACTGATAACATGGTGACTAGGCATTGATTAGATGTTTTGCATTGTGTAGGTTTTTCTTTTATTATTATTTTTTAAAGTTTTTGAATCTCTCAAATTAGGGTTCATGTGATAAAATACTATGGCCATTTGAAAATATATATTAAGTACTTAATAAAATGGGCACAATTACTTGTTTGTTCGCTGATGGGTAAAAAAGGTTACTAATTTATGAAAAACATTTACCAACCAGTTCACAAAATTTATTGATTCATAAAAAATCTTGTTGATTGTCAATTATTTGGCAATTGGTAAGCTTGATGTTTGAACTTGACATGGTTACAAATAGTTTCTGCTCGAACTCTAGTTTGACTGATCAGCAGGGCGTAGGAAAGATAAATATATATTTTGCACAATGTAATAGCTTTCATCACTCTGCAACCATTTGATTATTTGTTTGGTTACTGCTAATTGCTATATAACATTTATAGTGCAAATATTTCTTTTAATTATTATCAGACCGATTATCAATGATTAGAAAGTAATGCCAACAATGAGGTGGTCTAGTGGCAAAGAGCATGATTACACAGCATGAGGTCACAGATTTGAATGGTGGGTAGGCTATCCTCTTGGAATTTCGGTACCGAGTCTTCATAGTTTGTGGCTTCACTTTCACGAGATTTGTTTCCTCTTAAAAAAAATAACTTGTTTAGTTCCAAAAAAGATTAGAAAGTAATTGGGTGTGCTTGGTTGTGTGGATGTTTTATTTTTCTTTCCTTGCCTTAAGCATCACTAAAATTGGAGTTCATATGAAAAAGATACCATAATTCGTCAAAAATATTTGGTGTAATTCGTCAAAAATGTTTGTGTATTTAAGTTTTTGACCAATTGTTAACTTAATGACTTATTGGTCGAATTGGTAAACTAATTTATTTACTTAGACGAATAAGTCACTTACTAATATAAATTAAAATAGTCATAACTTTTGTATTTGGATACTAAACCATGTGCCTTTGGTCACTTTTTGATTGTCATTTGCTAATTTAGTGGTTGTTAAATATTAAATACATGTAGAAGGTCAAACTTGTCTTTTTTTTGTGCTAATAATTTGGACTAGGATGTAACTTTTGAAAGGCCAGTTGTTAGAGGTGCATCTATGGATTTCCCAAATAATGAAGAGTAAGCCGGAATGCCGGATTTAGTTATTAATTAATTTGTTTGGTAACCTGCTCATGGCTATGGTGCACCAAACAGAAGTGTAATGGGTGTTTTAACAATGATGAAGTGAATTAAGATATTTGGTAGATTTTAAATTTGTTAATTACTGAGTATTTGTATCTTTTTTTTTTCTTCTAAAAAGGAATTTCCTGGTTCGGTTTCTGATTTCTTTTAATATTTTCTTCAAAAGATATGATTTTCACATTATTGGTAGAATTTTTTTGAAAAGAAACAGGCAATTTTGTCAATTAACAGAGCTAAAAATACACATTGTGAACTCGATTCCATCAAGCCCCCACAACAACAAAGACCAAAGGCCGCCACACAATTACACCGTATTTCTCCACCCTCTTAATCAATTGGTCATAGAGTATCCTAAAGATAGAGGGCCATTACATTATTAGTGGAATTAAAAAATGGCTGTACTGAATGTTGGGACTTCTGTCTCCCTCCTGTTTGTTTCCCAAACCTAAATATGATTATTTTCTCAGGTATTATAGTTTGTGCTTGAGATATTTTATTATTTGTGATGGTGGCATGGAATTTCCTGTAGGAAGTTGATATTGCTACTTTGTGGGCTGAGGAGATTCTGATTGAAGATAGTTTAGTTTTGGACACTCTTTTCCTTGTTTATTATGAATCACTATGTGTATGCACCAGTGAACAATGGAAAGGCTTGTGCTTACTTTACAAGGTAATGATTCTATTGATTTTTTAACTCACAGTTTTTATCCTGTTTTTTCTCCCTGATATGTACTTAATTTCTCATATTTTAGGGAATTTTGTCTGGGTCTTTTAACTCTAAGATACTGACAATATCCAATGAAGCAAAAAGCTACTTCTACCACTGCAAGGTTCAGTTACTTCTTATTCTTATAGAGACACTAAACCTTGAAAACCTTCTCCAAATGGTCCATGATGAAGTGCCTTTCAGGTTAGCGAACAGTTTTACATTTCATTTCAGCTGTGTGATTTTGCTTAATCAACCTGTCTTCTTTTCATACTTTGGATGAAGTACTTTTGTTCTTTTTCAGACAGGGTCATTCATCCTATACCTTGACAGATATCCAAGAGATGGATGCTATTATTTCAAATTTCAATTCTTGTGAAACAGAGGAAGCAAGCCCATTGATCCTGGCATGGGCAGTATTCATATGCCTAATTTCATCCCTTCCAGATAAACAAGATAATAATGTGATCATGGTACATGGTCTATGCATACCTTTCTTGACAGCATTTTCTTGATTTTATTTTTGACATTTTTGTTTCCTTTTCAGGAGATTGATCATGTTAGTTATGTCCAACAAGCCTTGAAATCTGCACCATTGAATTACATTCTTGAAATTCTTGAATGCAGTTTATTGAAGAACTTAGATGTAAGTCTTTTCATAACTGGATGTTTCTTTCTGAGCTCTCGCTTAATTTCATGTTAATTTTTAAGCACTTTGATGTTTATTATCCTCTATTTTCAGAGACAAGTTGATGATAAGTTCTTTTTAAGAATGATGTTGTACATGTAGTCTTGTATTTGTCGATGACACTGCGTTTATGGAAATCACTTTATTGATGTTGTAAGGTTGCACTGGATGTATCAATTTAGTGTATATTTCATTACATGCAACTGGATATTGCTAACATGGAGTTGGTCCAGTTGAGATAGGGGTGGCATGAAACCCAAAGGTTTAAGGTTCAACTCTTGCCATTGGCTTAAGCTGGAGGTTAGGGTGATTAACGGGTCAACATCTCCCTATGAGTGCAATATAATGATAGAGTTGATTATGCAACTAGCCACAAACTTTGGATCTTCTAAAAGAAAAGAATAACTAGATATTCAATTCTGAATGAAGTGGGAGATTTTACTCCAAGTGGGTCGTATTCATGGAAATTGAGTGATGCAATGAAGAAATACTTTTTTTTTTGTTTGTTTCTTTATCGTGGGCTTATTGGCATTTTCTATGTGTCTCTCTTATTTTTTTTTTTTTGTTTTTTTGAAACAGAAACTATGATTGTATTAATAATAATAGAGAGTGTTACAAACTGAGGGAGCATACAACTGGATGAGATATCCAGGGTACAAGCAAAAAGACATTCAAAAAACTATAGTGAATGTAATATATTGCCCCCATTACATAGCCACTCCCCAAAAGAGTACTTTAAGCCCAATTTGCTGCTAGAGATCCAAGTTGCAAATAAGATGTTCAACCGTTCCCAAATCAGTCTTCCAGATTTTTGTGTATCCCTAAACAGTCTTGCATTTCTCTCTTCCCATATTGTATACCAAGTTGCTGCTACCATCACCTTCCAGTAAGGTCTAATGCGCCCTTCAATTCCCCTTGCTGTAATGCTAAACAAAGACAGTGGATTAGGAGGGATAAGAGTAGGATGAATTTGTTCCCATTGTTGCCACAGTGCTTTTATCATATTGCAGTCCACCAGTAGATGTTGGGATGTTTCCCCATGATCCCTGCAAAGAACACAGATAGTCGGCTGTAAAGTAAGGTGGGGGAGTCTTTTCTGTAAGTTTTCAGTAGTCTTTAGTTTTTTTAGAGAGATGAGCTACATTAGGATTCTAGCCTTCATTGACACTTTTGCCTTCCATATAAAGTCCATGGCTGATTGATCCAGTCCCGTGTGCAAACCCCTATTCAGCTTTTTCATGAATGAACTAATTGTAAATTTCTTGCTTTGGTCTTGTGTCCAGCACGGTTTATCTTCTGCGCTGCTATTGTTGGACTGAAAATTGTTCAGGGTCTGAAGCAAATCCCCCAATTCCTTCATTGTGTTATCATTCACGTTGCTGGTTATGTGTAGATTCCAATTCCATTGAGTGCTTCCTTCCACTGTGGATTCACTGTTGCTTGCTTCCTATTACTTAATCTGTAGACATTAGGATATTTATCACATAGAGGTTCTTGATCATACCAACTGTCCCACCAGAATCTAACTCGATCTCCTTTTCCAACTTTCCACACTACATTAGGTTTAAATTGCTCATAGATTGTACAAATATCTTTCCAAGGAGAGCGGTGGCTGCATTTTCTGTTAGAACCTATAACCATCCCCGTATGTGTCTCTCTTATTAATTGTTTTAATATTTTAATTGTCTTTATATGAATTGCTAGAACCATTTTCATGGTATTCGTGTGCTCCAATAAGAATATTGTCTTCGGCTAAAACACTTTTAGCATGCAGACTGTCATTTTTTTGATAGGAACCATAGGAACAGATTAATATTAGATAAAAGAAAAGAGGGGGGATGAGTTTTTCCAATTACAAACTATTCAAAATGCTGGCTCAATTTAACAGCCAGCTACCAGAAGTGTACCCTTTAGAGGAGTAGAGGACTTCCCAACACTAACCTTTTGTGCAAACAAAAAGACCAAATTGTCAAACTGTTGAAATTGAAGTTGAGTATTGTTTTCTAAATATCTTCTTGTTGCATTTTGACCTAATAATCTCAAAACAAGGAAAATACATATTCATTACTTTTTTATCCCACACAAAACATTAGGAACGAAAAGAAAGCAACATAATCTGGAATGGACAACGTGTGGACAATTGAACCCACAAAGCCCAAACATCCCTCATGAAACCACACTCGTAGATGTGAAGATTTGTTGATGAAATTTCAAAGACAACTACATGAAGTAGAAAAATCCCAGTTGGAAAACATATTGAAGATTAACTGCACAATAAATCTTGTAGGCCACCCAACCGTTTTGACTTTGAGAAGGACATTGGCGGCCATACGAATGAATGAAAGGCGAAAGGAACATCAAATGTGGAAGATGGCATTGCACTAAAAAAAAAGGAACGTTAAGAGAAAATGCCTAAGAGAGCACATGACCAAAGCATCCAATCTTGAGATTTTGGAAAATGAGCTGTGGCAAGGCATTTTGGAAGCTTTGCCATGTCATCCATTGCATGATCATACGCATTTCTTGTAAAATGCAAGTTCTAGTCTTGAACGTCCCTTAAAGGTTGTTGGATAAAAGACCATAGCATAAAGTTCACGGTCTGATCCTTCATGAGACAACTGAGTGACCAACAGACTGGGCTGCAACATTCATCTATGGACTTTATCTGGATTGCAAAAGTGCCAATAAAGGCTAGAATCCTAATGTGACTCATCCATTTGAATAAGCTGAAAACTTGCAGAAACGACTTCCTCACTTTAGTTTGAATCTGTCCATCTGCATTCTATGCAGGAACCATGGGGAGGCAACACAACACTTGATGGCAGAGTGCGACATGGTGAAATCTGTGTAGCAACAATGGGGGCAGATTCACCTTGCCCTGATTCCACCTGATTCTCAGTCACTATTCAACATATCGGAAAGGGGGATCGAAGGCCATGTGAGACCATATTGAAAGGTGGTGGTGGCAGCCATATGGTACACCATATGGGAAGAACGGAATTCTAGACTATTCTTGGACAAACTGAAATCTGCAAGGCTGGCGAGGGAAAGATCGAATACCCTGTTTGTAACATGGATTTTTAGTAAAAAAATAGGTCTAGGTTACTCTTTTGGGGAATTGTTGTGTGTGTGGGGGGGGGGGGGGGGGGGGGGTTTTTTATTTTTTTTTTGTTTTTTTTTTTTAATTTTTTTTTTTTGAATTTCCCATCCATTAATCTTTGCTCCAAATTCTT
>JAJIYU010004739.1:0-23709 GCA_030144865.1 Tinospora cordifolia
AACGTTAGTGTTAAAGAAAATTCAACCACCATTAGTATTCCCTGAGGACGATACCCGGACTTTCCGGATATTACTACAAGCGATCTCGTATACTTGCGAGTCCGCTAACAGTTCTTCCGCTTCATGCATGAAATACACACACCTAGTGGTTTCCTCTTCATTTCGATCCAAACGTAGCAGCAATGCACACTCACAAATCACACCGCTGTGTCTCTTCTTTCCTTTGTTTTTCTTGGCACCAGGTCGAGCACAAGAATGTTGCAATCTGGATTTTTGATCTTCTTCTTCATCCAAACGCAATAGCAGCTTCCAGCAACCTAGATTTCACCCCTGCTTCATCTTGCTTTTTCATTTAGTCTACCAAACACAAAAGTGCAAAATGCCCTAGAATGCATAATCATGTTCTTCTTGTTCTTCTTCATCCGATAGCAGCAGCAGCAACTAGCAACCTTGATATTTTTTCCTTCCTCTATTCGTGATTCCTCTGTTTTCTTATTCGTCAAGCCAACCCAAATCCCTCTTGAATCATCTTCCATATGTGAAAACACTACTCAACACACAAGCATGATCTTGATTTTCTTCTTCAACGTAGATTTCTAGTTTCTTCTTCTTTCCTGTTTGCCCAAATCATAACCCCATTCATTCTTCGTTCAAACCAACAGTAGCACGGTTGTTATATCTTTTTCATTTCCTCCCCTGTTCGTCGTTCTTCAACAGCAGCAAAAATCTAGATTCGTTTCTTGTGTCTTTGTTTATGATTCGCACATAGAAAAATGAAAAAACCCCAAATTGATTTTGCCCCAAATCATGCTTGTTCATTGTTCTTCTTCTTTCGTGTGTAGAAAAAACCAGATCTCGATTCTTCTTCACAAAATTTTTGGGTTTCCTTTTCCCAGCCATGAAACTCTTCTTTGCGATTCTCGATTCTTCTTCTTTTTTTTTTACTCAAATAGTCTTATTTTTGCCCTAAAAGTTTGGAAAGCAAGCTTCCATTTTTTACTTTGTTTCAATCAATCAACATTAAATTTCATTTCTCAAACAAATCTTAGATTTTAATCCACCAATAATTCGATCAACCAATATTTCATTTATTTTCCCAAACCATAGCCTATACAAACATTTAAATAAAACCTAGTTTTTAACTCATTTATTTTTTTTCGTGAACTTTGTAATTTCTACTAAAACATTATAAATTCTAAAAATCTATTTTCTACTCGTATTGTAAAGACTACTATTTATTTTTAATAGTCTTTATTTATTTTTCATCATTGTAGTTCGTCAAAGAATTATTTATATTTTATTTATGATTGTCAAATACCCATCATCATTTCAATTTACCACCAAAGCATAAACAATAATATTTATTATTGTTATAAATATTTTATATTGAATGCCTTTGTAACCACTATCATTTAGTATTTTGTAACCCCTTTTGTATTTAAAATTTTGTAACCCCTAAATCTCATTATATCCAAGTTTAAATATTATAATTATGATTTGTGTAACCCCCCATTCCTAAAATCTATATAAAGGGGTGCTTACATTGTAAAATTTGTACCAAAGTTGAAATTGAACCTATTATCAAGAGAATGAAAAGCTCTCTCCATTTTCTATTTTCTCAAGTTTGTCTTCAAGTAGTTCTTTGATCTTCTAGTAGTTTTTCTTTTATTTCATAACACGTTATCAGCACGATCACGCTCTTGATGAAAATATCTTGAAGATCAAAGAAACAACAGCTTCGAAAGTGAAAGTTTGGAGGTATGTTTTTTTTCAATTTGTGAGATTGATTTTTATATTGTTATTTGAATGATACATATATTTTGTATATATGTATGATTTAGTATAAATTATATATAATATCATTGACCAAGAAAGTATGTTCTGTAATTGCGTCTTGTACGATCTTCTACATCAGAAATCAAAAGTCAAAATGTGACAAATAAATATTGATTTAATATATAATCAATTACTTTTGTTCTATTCTTGATTTTTATAATATAAAGAGTACTACAAGTTTGAATTGATAATAGGTAAGTCTTATCCTGAGTAAAGTTAAACATTGAAAGGGAGATGGGTTATCCCGTTCTAAGAGGTCGGTTATTTAAGAAGACTCTGTCTTACCGCTCTTTCCTAAAGGTTATCCTACCAACTCATATAAATAGTACCTTTTGGAAAGAAAAATTAAGATGTGAACATTTGAAAATAACATTCATATATTATTTTTTATTATAATTTTATTACAATTATATATGTGTGTTCATTTATAAATTATATATGGATGTTAAAGTATAAATGTTTAATATTATGAAATATGGTAAATATATATCTATCTCATTAATATTATGAAAAATAAATGATCCTTATGAAAATAATTATTTTGATGTATGAGCAAAATAAAAATAAAAATTCTTTTAATAAAAAATATTCAGTCCAAATGGTATTGCACATTCCCTGAAGTGAATGTTAAAATTGTTAATAATTATTGATATGGACGTAGACATAATCATTATAATATATGAAAAAAATATTAAGTGGTCGATATATGAATAATTCTCATACCATAATGGTCATAGTTTTCAAATAATTAATATTATGCTACAAGACATAAAGAGATTGCAAATTAAATGAGATTATTTTTTTAAATTAAAAAAATAACTCTAAGATGATATTTTTTATCAAAATTAAAATTGTGATTTTGATTATTTATTTTTATTGAGTTTAGTTAGTTTGATAAAATATTTTGTTTGTATCTCAAGCTACATGAGAAAATTTGACATGATTGAAATTATTTATATATTTGAATCAATAGCAAAGGTCTCGAAGGCCTTCAAGTTCTAAGGCCCTTGAAATATTTAAAATTATTCCAATCATGTATTTGTCTGAAATATTTATTTTATATATTTATTCATATGAATAAAAGAAAATTTTGTGAATAAAATATTTATAACTATTTATAAATATTTATAACTATTTTATATATTTGATCAATCATATGGTCATATTATACCAAATTAAATATCATAATATATTTTATATCTAATTGGTAATGCAACTTCAGGTGCAATCAACCATAAATAGATTTAGTGAACATTGGTTGGATACCTGTAGTATCACCATATGAAGTATTTGCATTATACAGTAAATAAATTAATATTAGTTGGATACCTATAGTATCACCATATGATTGATCAATGTTGTAATAAAAAATATGTTGAGATTGAAAAAATTATTGATGACTCTTGAAGAGCAATTAGTCTATTAATAAATGCAATCTTTAGCAGTGACAAAATAATGTTTCATATTTTGCTAAAATTACTCTCGAAGAATAATTAGTATATTAACAAATAATTACTCTTGAAGAGTAACTTAAAGATTAGTAAATAATTGTTTTTGAAGAACAACTAGTTTTCTTCTTGGTTCATTATATTGAAATATGAGGTTAATTGAAATATATTGTGATTGGGAACAAAAAGTTCTTTGAAACAAATATATTTATATTTTGGTATGATTGGCCAAATTTTTTTCAAAACCTCAATATGATACTTCTATCATGTTATGATTCAGTGAAGCAATTTTCTTGTCATTAGGGGAAGAAAACCCAATTTTCAAATAATGACATATAAAATTGCTAGTGTGATATGAAGCTATGTAAATATGAATTTCAAAGGAGAAGTAGAAAACCAATTGATAGTTCACAAGATCAATCGACTATGTGAACATGAATCTCAAATGAGAAGTTGAAAACTAATTGGTAGTTCAAAAGATCAATCATGTACAAATATATAATCAGTTAACTGGTGCACAAGTTATTTGTAAATATTTGACACACCTGAAGTGCGATTGACTGGTCAAGTTAAAGGACACATATGCAAAATATTCCTAAAGAAGAATAAAATAATATTCTGCTTATATGTCCCATGGATTGTGAATTAAATGCTTCATGCAATGGAATAAATTGGGGACGTGAGTACTCTGAGGCATAAATATCTCCTGAAGAGATATATATTGAAAAATTAGATATTTTTTAAAAAGAATATATTTGATATAAATGTCTAATAAAACGACATAGTATGCCTCGTATGTGAAAAATATCATAAATTCAATATATGTGTGAAATATTGAATGAAAATGAATATTGCTCATGATATTTACGATATTTCAAAGTGTCTATTGATATTCTATAAAATGGGGATCGCACACTATAAATTGTGGAATAATGTCGACATTAAAAATGAGCAATTTAAACTCAGTGACGAATAAGAAATATTTTTACACTGGATAGTGTGTGATGTGTTGGATGTAAATGAATATTCTATGAAAATTTTCAAAGAAATTTGATCCATGGGTGATGATATATATGAAAAATCTCAGAAGGATTTAAAATGCATACTTGAAGCAAATGCTTCGAAATATAAATTTTAGAATGATTAACATTATGAAACACGTATGTTACATAATTATTTATTTACATATCTTACAATCTTATTGATTGATATTAGTGATTATATATATATGTGCATATTATAATTATATTTATTAATTCGTGTTTGTTGTGCTTATCCTTATTGTTTACAATTTGAATGTTATAAATCTGTGGGAACTAGTGAAATGAAAATATATCAAATTATTCAAATTTGATATGTGATCTTGGAAAAATAAAATTTTATCTCGGCCTGCAGATCGAGAATTTTCTAAGTGTTTGTCCATCACTAATAGCTTATTGAGAAAGTTTTAGAATTATTTTATATCGACAAAGCATATCTATTAAGTTTTTAAATAATGATTAGGTCACTTGAAATTGACAAAAACTATTTCATCCTTATAAAAATGATGGAGATATTATTGGTCCCGAAGTATCAAATGTTGTTACTAATGCATTTATGTTTTTAGCAAATTATACAATATTAGATATTGATTTCTCTATCGAATAACTTGCAGGATGTGGCTCTCACCAACTTGAAGAGATTAGAATAACATTAAATATTATTATGTTATCTTTGAGGATATGTGATGTAAGTTTATATTTTTCTTTAAGAATGTTAAAATTGGTTAGATATGCAGATATTGGATTTTTATCGAATCTTTACGAAGTAAGGTCACAAAATGGGATATATTTTCACATATGATGATACTATGATATAATAATGATCCATGATGTGAACATTGGTTGTAAATTCTTTACATCACTATGATATTTTGGCAACCTATGAAATAAGTCACGACGTATATGGTTGAGATTTATAATCCAACATATTTGAAGATCTTGTTAGTTATCTTCTGCTAAATATTGTATTACAACATTATATGAAGATAATACAATATACATTGCCCAATCAAAGGATGTATATGTAAGTGGATGACAGAGCCAAACATGATTTCATCAAAAATTTCTCATGACACATGAGCTTCAGAAGAATGATGGAATTTATACTCAACAAATAAGATCGAGTGAAAATCTTGAAGACTTGTTCGTAAAAGTTCTGTCATATACAAGATTTATGATACATGGTATTGGAGTGTGACGACTCAAAGATATTTCAAGTATGACAACAGAAGAAAGTATATATATATATCATCATCAGGGGGAGAATAAAAATGAGTTATTGATTTGTGCACTATACTCTTTTTCTTTAACTAAGGTTTTGTCCCACTAGGTTTTCCTTGCAAGGTTTTTAATGAGGCAGTCCTAACAATAGTACAAGACTCCAAAAGAATATGTACTCTTTTTCCTACTAGATTTTTGTCCCACTGGATTTTATCTAGTAAGGTTTTAATGAGGCATATTCTCATATAAAAGGCATTCAAAGAGGGAGTGTTATAAATATTTTATATTGAATGCCTTTGTAACCACTATCATTTAGTATTTTGTAACCCCTTTTGTATTTAGAATTTTGTAACCCCTAAATCTCATTATGTCCAAGTTTAAATATTGTAATTATGATTTGTGTAACCCCCCATTCCTAAAATCTATATAAAAGGGTGGTTACATTGTAAAATTTGTACCAAGGTTGAAATTCAACCTATTATCAAGAGAAAGAAAAGCTCTCTCCATTTTCTATTTTCTCAAGTTTGTCTTCTAGTAGTTATTTGATCTTCTAATAATTTTTCTTTTATTTCATAACAATTATTATATTTTTCCCAATTCCTATCGCAAACGTTTCTTCTTGTTAAATTATTTTGAATTCTCATTTCTTTACAAACCTACAATTTTATTTTATTTTATTTTATTTTTTATTTTAATTGCGATGTGTACGCAGTCGTGAGATTCGGGGTATTAAAATATACCCCCCTTAAATAAAATTTCGTCCTCAAATTTTGAATTAAGAAAATACCCAAATGATATATCCCACAATTTCTAAAATATACCACTTCCTTAGTTTACTCACTAAGTCTGCAGATCAAATAAATGGGAAGTAACTACATTTGTTAGTCAATCTACAATTTTTAATGGCCCATTTTGCTTCTGATGTACTACTCTGATCCTACGTAGAAGATCTTTAGCCATATCCTATTCATCAGATTCATGGACACAGCCAGTGTATTTATCAGCCCACCCTAGATTCATCATTTTGCAATAATAAAGGATGCCAATTTGTTACTCCTTTGAAAGTATTCCCTAAAATCAATTTATATTTCCTCAAGTCTTTCACGTAGTTGAGTAGTCCTATGGGTTTTTGAATTGACGAGGCTCAATTGTTTCATAGTGCTCCTGTAACACCCTAACTCCTACTCGGACCTCCCGTCACGTGTTATGGGTCTAGTGCAGAGATGCGCCCCCTTGGCGGAGATGCCTCATGTACAGCATTGAGAATTGAGAAGCTACTTAAAATTTTTTATCAAAATCATTTTCTTAAAATTCAGGTTTCCTGATAGACAATTCTCAAGGAAATATATTTGAAAACACATTTTAGTAGAAGATAAAAGGTCCAAATAACTTTCTACGTATTCACCGAATTTTTTACAAATAAAAAAAACAAACTAAAATTTGAAATCATTTCGTAGGGAATTCATACAACAAATCATGTGAAATCATCAAAGTAAATGCTATAATGGATAAAATCATCAAAATCATTCTACACTAACTTGATCATCTAAAATCCAAAACCAAGGTAATTACATATAAAACAATGAAATTAAATTCAAATGAAAAATATAGATTCAGTTCTGTTAAAATTAAAATAAACAAAATAGAACCTCTAAATCCTCTTATTTCGAATAACCTCACCTATGAGGTTTCCAAGCAAAGGTGAGAGTCTTCAGACATATATTGTTGCACACTATGTCTATGTGTTCCTAAAAAAGAAATGGAAGTGAGCTCAAAAGCCCAGTAGATCATTCCTACACATCACACGCATTATACAAATCAAAATTCAAAACATTACAAACACATTCAAACATTAGGCATTTCAAACATTCATTTGGTTTTGGTCGAAGTTTGAGATCACAAGAGTGTTGAGATGACTCACGATATTCCTCGTGATCTCATATAATCAAAGAAGGTCTCGAGCACCATCTAAAATCAACATGTCTCAATATCATAATATCACAGTCTAAGAGAGAGTACTAACTGCAACCTCGTACTACCTCCCAAAGACTTCTAGCTATTACAAGCAGCTCAAGGTTGAGAATACCTACCATCCGCCTTGTGGCTCATCGATCTCAAGTAGTGACATATAAGAGATGTCACCTCGATCCACTTCCGGCTCATCAATCGCATCGGTACGTGAATTCTTAATAATCTTTCGTCTTATTTTAGTTTGACATACAAGTTCAATTATACAAACATCACACAACACAATAGAAATTCAATCAAATTATTCATGTAATTTAATAACATTTAGCATAAACAATTATTTTGATAAGGAAGCAATTAAAATAGTAGTCAAATACACAAATAATGCTTCCTAATGCATTTTTCTCTATTTATGCATGTCATGAAATAATCATGCATGAAATGCAATAATTAATTATTCATCACACTATCATCCAAGCACCATCATTAAAGCACATCAAACAATTTCAATTAATTTCATAATAAAATTCTAATAACCTAGAACTATTCAAACAAATGTTTCGAATTTTAAGCCTACATAATACATATGAACAAAGAAATCATGCTCACTTAATTTTCGCAGATCTTCAAGACCACCTTGTTTTCCTTCGAGCTATTCGATACTCTAAAATTGTAATATCTAAAATTCAACAATCAATAAATTTTTCTAAGTTCTTAATTCACATTTAAGTTCATTCAAAAATATTCTTAAGCTTAAATAATTTCTAAAATAGTTATAAATTCTAAATATTAATTTCAACTAATTCAGGTTATTCAAAAATTCTAGAATTTTATATATTCAAAATTAGGCAATTTCTAAGTCTTCCAAAACTTGAACCCCCTAAACTTCGATATTTTTTAAAAATCCATTCAAATATTCACATAGATCAAAAACAATAGTTCTAACATAAAAAAAATTAAATAAATCTTTAAATTTGTATTTTTACTACTAAAAGTTCAATTCTTTTCAAAATTCATTCTTTGCATCTAAAAGCAAAGAGAATGAATTTTAAATGACTTAGAATTTAAAATCAAAAATTAAAAAAATTATACCTTTCAGATTTGCATCCAAAACTAGGTATCGTTCATCGTTGTCTTCATCGCGCAAATAAACGTAGCAATGCGCGAGATTCCTTTATTGAAGATTTTCTTTTGCGCAGGAACGCATCAATTGCAAATTTCTTCTTCGCATGTACACCATAGCAATGCACCAGCTACTTCACAAATTTCAAATCTAAAATTTCAGATCTGAAATTTTGTTTTTCTTCTTTTGTGTCTATCTTTGAATCACATGCAACCATACTCTAAAAACCCCAAATCACAAAATCTAGATTTTCTTCTTTCTTTGTTCTTTGTTCTAGTTGTGATTCACAACACAAACCAGCACACACCAAATCTTCTTCTTCGTTTTATTCCTTTCTTCACGGTTTCAACACTCACGGACAGATCACACACACACACCGTCGGATTTCTTCTTTCCTCTTCTTTGAATCACAGCCAGCAGCCATTAATCTCTTCATTCTTCACTACATTACGGCCAGGAACGCAACAACAAACTACTATTCGTCCAAATCAAAATCTCCAAATCACCAAACACACCCAGCCAGCCCCAAACATGTTCTTGGTCATTTGCCCAAAACAAAAATCAGCAAAAGACTTCATCGATGCCCTAGAACACCAAAATTTCACTAGCTTCAACAAAAATTTCCAAATTTGAGAGCTTTGTTCTTCATTTTTTTTTCTTTGCTTGTTACATCCAAAACCAACAATCAAATCCCCAATCAACAGTAAAAAATTTAGAATTTCTTCCTCTTTTTTTCTTCCGACGTTCTTTGTTATCGTTCGCCCAAATCAAACAAACCCCCTTTTTTCCTTCTTCCTTCCATCATCTTCTTCTTCTTTCGTCTTGTTCCCAGATTTTTCTAGCTTCCCCCTTTTTTTTTGCTACTCATTATTCTTTTGATTCTTGCCCTAAAATTCTAAAAACATGGGTTCATCATTTTTTTTTTTCAATCACACAATATTTCAATTACTCAATATCACATTTTATTTCTCCAACAAATATTAAATTTTAATCCATCATTTCTTAAACCAATATTGATTTTTTTAAGTAAAAAATAGAACATGTATTTTTTCTTTTGTTTGATTTTGATCTTCTTTTTTCTCTAACCATTGTACTAAAATAATAGAAATTTCAGATTTTTTTTTATCAAACGATATTTCGATCAACTAATATTTCTTTTATTTTTTGAAATAATTTTACATTTTTATTGATGACGTGCACACAAACGTCACACTATTATTATTATTATTATTATTATTATTATTATTATTATTATTATTATTATTATTATTATTATTTCGATTACTACTATTTTACAAACCTCACATCTTTCATTTTGATTTTATTTTTTTTCAACCATAAGTTATACATAGTTTAATTCATTAATATTTAATTTTAATTCATTTATTTTTTGCACAAATTTCATATTTATTTTTGTTAAATATTATTAATTAAAAAATCTATATCTTTTTTTCATATTGAAAAGAATTAGTCATTTTATATTTATATTTATATTTTTTGTTATTTTATTTTAAATTCTCATTTTTTTATAAAATAATATTTTATTTTATATTTACTCGTGTTGTAATGCATTTTTAAAATTTCAAGGTGTTACAGTTCCATAATGGTCACCACCTTTTAGCTTGAGGTATCACGTTTTCAATTGTCATTGGTGATTTTTGGAGTAATAGGCGTCTTATTTTCAGTGTGAAGATTGTGAATGTGGTCTTCTTTTCGAGTTAGTGGTGAGAAGGACAGCAAGTTCACAAAATTTGGTGTGATTCAATACAGGAACTGTGCTATACTAACCTAGGTATCATGTATGGTATCCATGACATTTCCATAAAAGAAATATGGAGACTTACCAACAATCTAATGTAGGTTCTTACCGGAGATGGCTTTGAGCTATGCAGGCATTTTCACTTTCATACAACATATAGTTTAGCAGTTTATGTAGTGAATAAGTATAGCTTTTGAATTCGGGTTCTAGCATAGATAGCTAAGGTAGGCACTTATATAGTCATCATACTCTATCAAAATGAACTCAATCATTTCATTGGAAAGTTAAGTAACAAAGAATGTAAAATCATCATAGTAAATTCGACAGCGAACGAAATCATTAAAATCATCCTATATTGACCTAATCGGCTAAAATTCAAAACCAAGATAAATAGATGTAAAACAGTGAAATTGAACTCAAGAAAAGTATACATCTAGTTCTATTACAAAAGAAACAGGAAATGCATTTAAACCGTTGAAAAGTTCTATTTATAGCTTACAAAATCACTTCAAGTCCTATTGAAAGTATTTACATCAAAATAGAATAAAAAAGAACGACAATTATAACCTCTTAGTGAGGTTTTGACACCAAGTCCTAGGTCTATCAGTGTACACCTCTATGAGTACCTGAAAAATGAAATAGAAGTGAGCTCAAAAGTCCAGTGGGTCATCCCTACACATCATCAACATTATACAACCAAACATCAAAACATGCACACACTTTCACACCTTAATTGTTTCAAGCGTCCATTTGTCTATTGTACTCTAAAGATCAAAAGGGAATCCACCCCCAGTATTTCCTATAATCTGAGAGTGAACAACTAGTACGCACTCCAACCGTACTATCATGATTTTTCCTGGTATGCTTTCCAACTATACAATCATGATGAACTCTCTAGGTGTTGCGCTCAAATCACAATATGAGTTACTTCGGGTATACAATCTAGCTATATCATAGGGATTACTATTTAAGAAAAGGTAATACTATCCAGTGATTATCAATCTCTAAGAACAAACTCTGTTGTTTCCACAGCCATAGGGTGGAAATACTAACAACGTGCCCAAACTAGCACTATATTGCATTGTATGGAGAGGTACAATGTGTTTACGGCTACCGATCACATCGGTACGTGTGTTCTTAATAATCGTTTAATATCTTGTTAGTTTCACAAACACTTGCATTCCCATCACATCATCAATCAAATATAAGCAGATAAATAAAGAATGAAATAAATAAAACATGAGCTCGATTAAATATGCCAAAAAGCAATTAAACAGACATTAGGATCATCAGTCATTTATTCCAATCAAATTCAAGTAAAATCATAGCATGCATCTAGATATTTTAAACTAACAACCATCATGTTCTGAATCTAAAATTCATATAATATTAATGAGCAAGAAAACCTCGTCCACTTGAGATTTATAGTTTTTCCTTGTGTCATCCTGTAGAGGTTTAACGCTCCAAAGTTTTTAATCTGCAATTAACCATCATAGTATTAAATCTCCAAGCACCAATTACTTATTTATAATGAATGAAAGTAATTTTAATTTTAGATATTCTTGAACTCTCATATCTACTTTATTCAAAATTAGAATCTTTCCCCAAAAATTCTTATTTCTATTAGACACCAAAATAAATCTAATCTAGGACCACTGAACCTCTAGAATTTCCTTCAATACTCTATTTTTATTTTTAAAGAAGATTTATTCATATTCAACTAATTTCATTCAAATCAAAATAAGGTTTCGAAATCTGAAAATAAAGGTCATTTTAATTTATTTTCTAGGTTCGTAGTATTCATCTGAATTTAGTTTAGAAATACTTTCAAGGTTATATTTTTAAAAAATAAAACCTCTACTATTTAAAATTTTTAATCTGAAAATAGAAGATTCTAATAATTAATTCTCAAGCTTCATAATTCATTAACTATAAAATAAAAACATTTTACAGCTTGGGTAGTTCTAAAACATTCGCAAAACTTTATTTTTATAAAGCTCTTCTGAAATATAATCTCCCATATCCATTTTTTTTTCTAAATTAGAGTCTTCCCAAAATCCTTATTTTTTGGACCTTAAAATAAATTTATTTAGATCAAAACAAAGGTTTTTCTTCAAATCTAAAAATAACAAATCATATTACTTAATTGTCAAGTCCTTACTACTTTCCCAAAATAAATTAAAAATAATTTTAGGCTTGGATGGATTTCAAAACATTCACATAATCTAAAATAAATTTCATCCTCTGATCTTTGAACCCCCTAAGCTTCGATATCATATTTCATTCACATCCATTCCAGAATAGATAGCATAATATAAAATTATCTCCAAGAGCAATAAGGTTTTAGTATCAAACCTTCAGTTAAAGCTCCTAAAATTCACAATTTCCTGTTTCAAAGCTTTTTTAATATTTCAACCTATTCTCAAAATTCTAAACAATATAACTTATCCCTTTAGCATTTTCTTTAGCTTAAAAAAATAAAAGGAATAAGTTTGTACCTGATTTCTTTCAATTCCCTCATTTGAAGCCCTAAAATTAGGGTTTTATGGTTTGAACCTGCTTTGATCTATAATTTACTATTCAATTGTTCAGAAATGTATAATAAAATCAATTAAACCTTCTTTTAAAAGAATAAAAGAGAATTTATACCTTCCAACTCAAAAGGCCTTCCTAATAAGCTCAAAATCTTTTGGATCAGCTTAAATCTATAAATCATTCATCCATTGGTTCAGAAATCATTTTAAAAGCATTTAAATCCTTATTTGGAGGAAGGATTTGGGTTAGAAAAGATTATACCTTCTAAATTAGTCTCCCACTCAATTTTCTTTTCGTTCTCTTTGAAACTAAGATTTAATGCCCTCGATCTCAATCAGAATTGTTTCAAGCATCGAAACCCCCTCGAACACCCCTTAGTAACTTGGCCCTTAAATCTAATTTATGTTTTAATGCCTCTTTTGTGCAAAACCCCAATCTAGGGCATTAATTTTTTTTTTTTTTTACATTCTGTGCCAAAATCACAAATCACAAATCACAAATCAGACACAAGCTGGATTTTTTTTTTTCAGCAACAGCAACGTTCTTCTTTCTTGCGCGAGCAACACCACATAGCTTCACATCTCTATTCTTTGTTCGTCCAATGCCAAAACCCCAACTTGTTCTTTGTCGCCCCTCTTCATTCAAACTAGCTAAACGCAAGTGCGTTCTTCTCTCTTTTCACATACCAGTTGCTATTGGTTTTTCGTTCTTTGTTTCAATTTCGTGTTCATTTTCATATTCAGGCCTTCAGACGCACTAGCAACACATACACACACAGCCGCTAGTTCTTCATTCTTCATCTGGCAGCAGAAATTTCATATCTGAAATTTTTCTTCTTCTTTTGCCCAAATTGCAAACCCCAACTTCGTTCTTCACTCTTTGCGCATGAATGGCAGCTAGGGATGTCGTTTCTTTCTTCTTCTTCTTCATAGACCAGCAAAGCACGACTACCTCATTCCTCTTTCCTATGCACGATTTATAGCACAGCAGCAACGCCCAAATCTCTTCTCCTTTGCCTGGTAGCAGCAGCAGCACGTACATCTGCATTAATCTTCTTTCCTTCCTCTGTTTGTGATTCCTCTATTTTCTTGTTCGTCAAGCCAAGCCAAATCTTTCTTGAATCATCTCTCGTGCATGAAAGCCCAACACAAGCCCTAAATTTTGTTTTCTCCTCTTTCGTTCTTCTTTCTTGTTCGTCAATGCTGAGAATGCCTTCATCTTCTTCATTCTTCTTTCTTTCTAGCCGATTCTAGTTCTTTCTTTTTTTTTCAACTAATCTTTGTTCTTTTGGTTGTTACACTAGAATTTGAAAAAGCAAGTTTTCATTTTTATTTTTGTTTTAATAAACCAATATTTGATTCTTATTTTTCAAACCCATATTTGATTTTAATCCACCAATATCTAATTTTATTTTTCAAACCATAAGTTACGCATAGCTTTAAAAACATAATTTTAATTCATTTATTTCTTGATTAATTAATTTTATATTTAGTAGTCAACGTGTACGCATTCATGAGATTTTCGGGGTTTACAATTACACAGCAATAGGATGCGACCGGTCACTAGAAGAGCACCCGGAGCTAAGCGTCATTGTGAGTAATTTTTTTAATTTATCACTTAACTTGTTATTTCACAAATGAAATGTTATTACATATTGAAATGCATTTGCAATCTTTAAATGAGTCTTTAAATAAAAAATGTGCACGAAATCTCGAGATCCGAGGTACGGGTTAAAGTAATAGATGTGGTACAATATTGAGGACAAGTAGTCATTGTACCTAGGGGTATATTCTGAGTAGGTCTATTAATTTGGCTCCCCTATGGAGGGTTTGAAGCTATCATATATGAGGTTTGAGCTAGTGAGTTCCTATGATATGAGATGAGAATACACCTAGCCATTGGATACACACGCTTGTAGGCTATTAAGAGTTTTGGCATGTGGTTTCAACATTAAAACTATTTTCAAAATGAAATGTGATCGACTACATTGTGGATTTAACATTCATTCGCACATTATTATTATTATGCATGCATACATAACATTATTTTACAAAATTCCTGTTCTAAGTTATAAATCAGACTACATTACTCATTAAGCCGCTGTGGACAAAATTGGCTCACTACTCTAATATTTTAAGTTCTTCTTCTACGAATAAAGGGAAGAAGAAGTCATTGTGTGGAGCGCACCTTTTTTATTTTGGTATGTTTCCTCACGTAGTTTACTATTTTGAGAGTTAATATGATGTATAGGAAGTGAGAAAAATATTGTAGATATTTTGGCTATCACATTTTTGTTATTGCTACATTTTGGAGACTGTATATATATAGTTAACTTTTGTTTAACCTAAAAAAAAAATTTACTATAATTGTTCGTTCTAGTTGCTTTTGCATCCCATATGATTATTCTGATAATGTAGTGTATGGTGTTGTGAAGAGGCTAAATAGTGTTCGAGGAAGCTCAATTTGGAAGAGAGTTTGTTAGAAATTGTGCTGATCGGTTTGTCCTTCTCCTTAAAGAATAGGTTCTGACATCCCATTTGATTGTTTATCAAACCTTTTAAAAATAGAGGATCATATCCATGACCCCAAATTTTTTTTTTTTTTTTGTCAGATCATTCTCATAGTGAAAGTAGATGGTTGCATTAGAGGGTTATTTTTGGTCCAATGTTTATTTATCTTATATGATACTAATACTTTTTCCAATTCATAGTTGCATTGTATATGCTCTAAAAATATGCATTTGTTGGACATTTAAATTTATTAATTTATTTCCTTGTCATGTACAACAAAAATAACTTTTTTTCCTTTTGCATCGGTCTATTTAGAAAATTGCTTACAATATGGGTATAAATCAAAGTAGAAAAGGAAATGACTACAAATTTAATTCTCACATGATGTCCAGTGTTGGTAATGCATAAATTTCTATTTGATATTATTATTATTATTACTACCACCACTGTAATGTATCTATTAATATACTTGTTCCACTTTCTGGGTAAAGATTTCAAATACGGAGAGGGCTCAAAACATTGTGGCACATGATTTTTAATATACTTTTCAAGTACTAAATGCTTCATTTATATATGTTTTAAAAGGAATAACTATATTTTCTATAATTTTACTTTTATACGAGATAAAGAGTTTTATGTTTTTGCATTTTTCTTTTACAGGAGAAGACATTACATGCTCGATCCAACCTACTTCATAAGAATTTGTCATGTCCCCTTCCAAAAAGGTCGGCACGACCGACACGATAGCCTAACGAGTCCACTCAACAAGCCGAGCTCGTCCAACTACCGCTAAGCCTTTCTAATAATCATGTATAGTAATCAAAGTGCATAAAAATAACAAAGCAGTGGATACCATTACACAATGTAATAAGAGCATAAAAGTTAAGTACACAGCGAAAGTCTTAAAAGTATTTAATTACAATTATCTAGGTCCAAAAATATAATATTATTTTTCACAAGTTCAACATAACACCAACTTAATGTACCAACTAAACCATGCTTGGCAGGATCAAGCGATAACAATTCCTTTTCACTTCTCCAGCGATGAGGAACCTAAAATGTTAATGAGTAGTGAGCTCTAATGTCCATATGAGCTCAGCGAGTAGTTTTTGGAGATGTTTACTTAAAACTAGTGTTCCACAAGAAATTGTATATATGTATCAAGTAATGTAGTAGTCAAAAATCATCAATACCAAGAATAAATTGATGTGAAACATGCAGTGTGTAGCAAGCAATAGTAACCATGATAGACACCATGCAACATAATAAATTTAGTGAGTAATAAAATGATGGATTTCATCTATCATGCCTATTATGGAAGGGTCTAGCTCTACTAGCAATCAAGCCCTTCACAATAAATCAGCAGATCATACGATTACGAAAACCAGTCATGATCCACTAATATCAGTATGGTAGGGTGCACCCATGTCTGACCCTACTATGTGGGCTAATGAGGCCCTCTTGATCTAATGCCTACACCTCGGAAACTCCATTTGAAAGGCAAGTCATGAAAACTTAAGCCTTGCATAGGCTAGGTCGACAGATATAAAGGTCAAGCGCCTATGTCAACAATTAGGTAAGCAATTGCCCTAATTGTGTCATTTGCCCCAACTTACTAGGTGTCGAGAGGTCACATATGCACAAAGTCTGTGGGTCCATACCCCGAGACTCGAGGAAACGGGAAGACGGTGCACCGACAACAACTGAACCATACGCCAATCCTAGAAGCACAATGGGGCTACTAGTCGATTGGACATCCTACCTATACTCTACCTAATTATCGTAACCATGAAATGTGATGTATGCACATAAGGAAATGTGATGCACATAAAACAATAATACGAAATCATGTAGAATAAAAGTGTAAGTAAACAACCCATAGGTACTACTCACATCGGGTCCCGAGTATCGATGTCCCGTTTACATTCGGCGCAGTCTCACAATATGTGTTCAGATCTATGTTATTTAAATTCAATTTCAGTTCCTTTGTGAAATGTAACTTACCTTTAAACCTACTGTCCCTAACCGGTCTTAGTCAACCTAAGTTTGACTTGGTCAAATTTGGTCAACGGGTAAATTGGTCAAACTTGGTCAACTGTACAAAATTGGTCAATATAACAAATTTTAGTCAAATTCGGTTAAAATGGATCAATTTGGGTCAAACAAGTTTAAAATAGGCCAATTTGATCAAAATTCCCAAATTTTTCATACTTAGTCAAATTCTAGTTTAATGGTCCATCTGTGTAGCAAACTTTCCAATTTTTCTGCGAGCAATCCGTTTGTCGGATTCTCGCCAAATTTAGTCGAGTCATCCTAAACCTCCTAAAGTTTCTTTAGAATTTTGAATGATATTTTTCTGAGGTTGTTGGGTATTATTTTGACTTGGTATTCACCAATAAGTTTTTGGGAGTCATATTTGCGATAGGCAGTCACAAATGCATTCAGTTGGCCCCCTTAAAATTATTGATTTGATATGAAACTCTTTTGCACTATAACACAGTCACTAAATTTCAAGTCCATTGGACATGGCTCAGTATTTTTAAAAATTCGTAGTAGCAAGCACAAAATATGATGTCATAATAGATTTTTTGAAAAATTCTGATTTTCATATTTGGGGCAAGAAATGTTCACACTATTCAACCCAAATATACGCTTATTCCTAATAATACTATGTGAGACACATCCCATACAAGTCTTTTCCTAAAATTTTCTCAATCAATTCATTTTGTCATAAATCTAATTTGGATAATCTAGGTACACATTTATTAATCCAACTTAAATACTTAGCATTTTGCACATAAATGGACCCAAATACACACATTTAACATGAAAATTAGTTGTTGTAGCACGATGTTTCAGCAACTTATTATTTGATTTTTCCATGGGGATTTTCACCCAAATCACGTTTATACCATTTTAATTGATCATACAAGTTACTAACTATTTTTGCCCTCTCAAAACATATTCCAATACCAACTTGATTAAAATTTTTAGTCATGAACATTTATTTTCTAGCTTGTAACAAATCCTTTTGATGAAATTTTATGAGCATGCAATCATGCAACACCTACGCCTGATTTCCTATGTTATAGCATCCTCAACCAAACCAAAAGTCACTTTAAACTTATGATAAATAAAAATCTAGATTTGGAGAAATCCTAAAATGTCATGCAGATCAATATATGCATGTAATCATGGAAAATCTTATAGCACTCATAACAATTCAAGTGCAACATTGAAATGAGAAATTTTATATTATACCTTGCTAACACCAATATCAAGCTCAAAACTCTTAGCCTCCAAGAGCACCACCTCCAAATCACTTGAAATTAGACTATGTTGTATATATCACTTTCCTCTTCAACTTCTTCTTGTTGCTGAAGCTTAAATTCACATTCCTCCTTGCCCAAATCCAAGCTCCAAAAAAAGTTTCAATGGCTTAAAATAAGTATATTGTAGATGATTCTTTCTTTTGCTCAAACAGTATAGACTTTATTTTTTATTTTTTATATTTATTTTTTTATTTTATTTTTTATGCCTTTCCTCATTATATATTTTGACATAAAGCTTATTTTAGTTTATCGCCTTCTTTGTTAAAGTTGATGACATTGATTTTAGTGTATATAAAATAGGCTTTATGTTGATGACGTTGATTTAAGTATAAATAAGATAGATTTCATGACTTTTTAGTCTGTTAGCATTTGTAATGATTATTAATTTAACTATATTTAAGTGTTATTAACATAATTAACATAATTATAATTATATAAATCTAATAAATTTAACTGATGGATTATAAGTTATGTTATGTCCTAATATTCAATTTTAATGATTATAATTTTAAACAAATTTATTAATATAATAGGTAAACTTGTTGAAAATTTATAATTATATTAAAATTGTATATTCAATTTCACCATGTGCTAAGCCCATTAGAAATAAATTGAATATCATAACAAACATGCCTGTTGTAAATTTGTAATTTTAAAATATTATAATATTCATCTCGACTAAAAATTTTGTTTGTAGTAAAAAATCAACAATTAAGACCAGCTAGCCTATTGTATCATAATTCTACCACGTCACAAAACTCCATTTTTCCATATGTGTTTGGTGTAAACAAATTCCACTTTCTTACAACTGCCTAAAAAAATAACGTATTGCCTGATATAAATTATCATTTACAACGTGATGCTTTTTTTTATTAGTTTTTGTATTTTTAATTTTATTTTTATTTTTACTCTCTAGGTCATTTTTTGCACACTTTGAGACTAATGGTCACTCTAGTAAGTTTTTTTTTTTTTTTTTAATGTATTTTGGACATCACCTTTTCCAAATTTTGAAATAACTCAACTTTTTTAGAATGGTGAAAATATTACTGCAGAAAGAGCACAGATAGCTTAGTACATATTTACATAAAAAGGAACCCCAATCACTTGATTGGACCAAATTGGAAAGAAAAAAATTAATAAAGTACAAAATAGAAAAACTATAACAAAAAATAAATAAATAAATAAAAATAAAATTTACTAACCCTTTATCTCCAAATTAGGGCTTTTATTCTCAACGACAATAACGACAATAGAAAGTGCAAAAAGACCCTAAAGATTTGATCAAATCAATTTTAATAAGAACATTATAAATTGTTGTATAGATTTTCAGAAAGATAGTAACATCAATCGTCACCTTATTTTATTTTATATTTTTTTTATCAAGTCTCCCACAACTGAAGCCCTTGATCCGTTTCAAACACTGGATGATCTAATGCAATTAGCAAATCAACCAATGATTTCATTTTTGCCCAAATAGTTTTTCATTGAAATATTGCTTATATTTTTTTGAGTTAAAGTAATTAGAACATCAACCACTCATTCCATTTCAACAAATAATTTTTCATTGAAAAATTACTTTTCTTTTGAATTTTGAATAAAAATTTATGGGGCATAATTTCTCCACTACACGGCAATGCAAACTAATTGCTTGATCCTGACCCAAAGCATGCAGGCGATATTACATCCTAGCTACTTGTTAAGGAGGAATACTTAAGTTCAATGAAAACTAGAGCCAAGAAACATATTGTGATTTTTATAAAGTCGTTGTGTTGATTTTATAACATTTATAGTATTTTTTTATTTTTATTTTTGCTTTAAATTAGTTTATGAAAATATTTGTAAAAAAATTTAGGATACTATTCTTTTTGTGTCAATTTTCTAGCTTGATTATAATGAATCCATGCTTGTATTTTCTTTAAATGTGTTTTTCGGAAATTATGTATAATTTTTATTGTAAAGGGAAAAATAAATAAGAAACAATTGAGCCTATTTTATGAGAAAGTATTTTATAATAATTTGGGTACTCTTTAACTTATTATAGTATTTTGTTCAATGGAAAACATGTCGATGTATTTGATTTTTTTTCTTTAAACAACTTTGTCTACTTTTAATTTATTGTAATTATTCGATTATTGGAACAAATGTTAGTATATCTATTTTTTTTTTCTATAATAGGTTCTTCTTATGTCCTAGGTATGACTGTAATGTGCTATTCATAAATCTATTTGTTTGCCTATTAAATTATTTAGTTGCGATTAAATTATTTATTATATATTTTAAATATAAATGCTTGTTTACTTAATAATTATAAATATTATAAATAATTAAAAAATATAAGTAAAACAATTAACTTATCATTCTCTATAGGGAGCTATTTAGTGGTGTGTGTCATTTATGGTGTTTGACAAAAAACACGCCTCTTTTCACATTTGTTCAAATATATAGTTATTGTTATGAATCGAACTTGAACTAATTTGAACATGCAAGAATTTTTTCAAGAAAAAAAAACTCAAGAACAATAGAAATAAGAGATAATTGTTCTCTTTGTTGATGATTTTTTAAAATACACAACACTCTTTTATATAGATTTTTAGAATGAGAGGTTATATCAATCATAATAATAATATAGATTTAGATGTTACAAAATACTAAATATTAAAGTGATTATAAAGATATTTAATATTATTATTTATAACAGTCACACTTATATACCCTCTTTTTATTTAATTATTATTATGGTTTGACCCTCTAATATCAAATCCAGTTTGTTCCCAGCTGCGTTCCTTAATCCTCATAATAAATATATCATATAGGCGACCCAACCAGCAACCATCATTTTTGACTTGCCCACAATAAATAAATAAATAAATAAAAAGAAAAACAAAAAATAGAACAGAAATAGCCATGGAGCAATGTTGAAATAAGGAAGCCAAATGAAATCGACATCAACCTAATTAAAAATCAGTCGAGATTTCCTGAAGTCTTTGGTGTGAAAGCCATTATAAATGCAACTCATTTAATTAGCAAGAATTTGTTTGACTATTTCTCGAATTAAGTTGGGAACTACTTCAATTATATATCATATTTGTATTCAGATGTTGGAGATACATTTTGCAATGGCTGAAATGGTAAATTAATTAAGGACAAAATATATAACAAGGAGACTGATAATCAAATGCATACTTTAGACACCTAAATAATAAATTTAATTTTTTAATTTAATTATTTTAATTTCTTATATCTTTAACTTTTCAAACTACCATTATGTTCTTCTTTTTTTTTTTCCAAAAACTTGAGTTGCAAATCGCAACCTAGAGTTCCAAAAAACTACCACATTCCTCAACAACTATAAATATCCTTACTATTGTAAATCAAGGTACTTCAACTTCTTCTAATTTCTTTTGTATTCTACAAAAAGGTTTTTTTTAATAATAAACAAAGTTTATTTATTTATTTATTTCTTAAATTTGGTGTTGCTTTTGTCTCTACTTCTATTTTTCGTATTTGATTTATTATTGGTCATTTTTTGCATCGATAATTGACATTATTTATGGGGAGAACAATATTATGGACATTCATAGGTTGAAATCAATTGCAGATATGAGCTTCAACACCATCACACAATTGTACCCAAAAAACTGATGGCTTCACTTGAGATTCTTCCTTTGTAGCATGGAAGATCACCAACATTGAAGAAGAACTTTGTTCCAAAATCGATGAGGATCAACACTTTGGAGAATATACTGGAAAGAACGTAGCACATAATGGTGGATTAGCAACAAACATTGCAAGCTATGCTTCTTGCCCTCTTTCAATGTCAACAACCTTCTCAACTACAATAAAACAAGGTGAAGGTGGGAAGGTCATGAGCCTTTAAGAAGCCCAAGGGCTTCCTCAACTCAAGCAACCAATTTAGCGTGATTCTTACATATACAACTAAAAGCATTTTGTCTAGATAACCTTCAAAACGCATTAAATGAGCATTCATCCGTTAGGACCCCTTCCCTAGGGAGAGGATGAACCGACCGACACAATGTCCTGACAAACCCACTTCTAAATCGAGCTTGCTAGAACACTGTTAAGCCTCTTTCGAAACCCCATACATGATATTATCAAAGTAATCATAAGAGATGCGGAAGTAATTAAGATATATAAATGCAATTGAAATTTAAGTCAAACAAAAGTTAATTATATACAGTCCTCTAAATGTAACAGTTATAAAAGTGTCTAAGTCAAAATATTTATAATGGTTTAATAATTCCCTATAAATCATACTAACTCTCAAAAAAACGAATTGCATAGGAAACCTACCACAATAAATTGAGATCATAGCGCTACGATATAACAACCTTTTTTCCCTTTATCCGCGGTAGAAGAACTTGAAATGTTAGAGTAGTGAGCTAAATTTGTCTATAGTGGCTCAGTAAGTAATATAGTCTAACCTATAACTTAAAATATGAATTACATAAAATAAAATTATGTGTGCATGAACAAATAATATCATGCGAGTGCATGCAACATTTAAGGAATTTTAAGTCTACAATCTAGTCGTGCACCTTCATTTTGAAAATGGTTTTAATGATAAACACACATGTTGAGGCTTTAACCAGCTTCCTAGGTAATAATAAATCTACTCGAGTGGACTAACTAGACAGTTAGGCGTATTCTCATACAACATCATAAGGATCTGCCAACCCATATCTCATGTATGGTGGCCTCAGATCTTCAGTAAGTGGGACAATTGAGAACTTGAACAGCGACATCCAATCCTTAAAGCTCAACCACATCCAATATCCTAACTCGTACCATTGGACCTCGAGATTTGGTGCACATTTTCATTTAAAATCCTAAATAAAGATTGTAAATGCATTGCAATATATTATAACATTTCATTTATGAGTAGAATAACAAGTTTGAGTAATAAATTAGAAAACACT
>JAJIYU010004740.1:0-23716 GCA_030144865.1 Tinospora cordifolia
GGCTTGCGTATATATACATATATATATCTTAGGTTTTTCTCCCTCTTTTTTTTATTATTACATTTTTTTTGTTCGCACATTTCATGCCTTTGTAAACACGCAAGGCGGCCCCCCCCCCCCCCCCCCTCTCTCTTCTTTTGCATACGTGCAAGGCTTGTCACAAGAGCCCCTGGAAAACATCCTTTCATTCATTTATTCTTGCTTGAACTGGATATCTGAATTCTGAGGTTCATTTCCAGCTTCCTTTGTTTGAGGGTCTAAAAGTACCCTTAGATGTTCTTTTTCTAGTTCTATGACCACTGTGGCTGTGGATTATGTTTATGCTGTTAATTTTATGTTATTGTAGAAACATTGTAATGTTTGATGATGTTTTGATAGTGTAGCGATTAATAATCTACTCATCCACTGTATTTGCAAGAGCTGTGAGTTTTTAGAATAGGGAATGTGACAGTTGGGAGATCTCATTTGTGGGATATATTTTGGTAGAGAATACTGGGGCATCTTATCTTTGATGCAATTTTATACTTTTAGAAAATTTCAATCTCTAATGCTTTCTCTCTCTCTTCGACATCCATCCAAAGAAATTGGACTTTGTATTCATTTTCTTTTATTGCACTGATTATTCATGTTAATTTTTTTTTCTTCCTTAGGCACCAAATTGTAGTGTAACTTGTAAGTGATATGTTTCTTCTCGCAAAAAAGGTTTGCGATGATGTTATGAAGTATTAAATCTTTTCTGTTGTCATCCTCCTCTAATTGGAAGTATTTTGATGAGACTAGAAACAAACAATAATATTGATGGAAATGATATGGGTGTCGATGTAGTTTGTTGTAAATATAGGAAAACTAAAGCTGATATAAATGAAGATCATTTATGATTTCTAGCATACTGAAGCTAAAAGCAATTCTTAAGATGTGGCATAGACCTTGTGCAGATATGACTTATAAGATTGGGTTGCTAAGTTACTAAACTTTTCTTTTCTTTTCTTTTTTTTTTTTTTTTTTTTTTAAATCTTTTTCTTTTTAGTACCTTTGTGTGAAAAACCAGTGTGGGTGCATTTGTGTTTTTAATAATGTTTACTATTTATCGACTCTATCATGAATAATAGCATTTCTTTTTTGAAAGAAAGAGCTATCATTGATTTTGAAAATGAAAATGTATCTAACGGTTTTTCAATTCAGAAATATGAATTTATGATTTTTAATTTATTGCTCTTTTAATTTTGAATGGATAATTTGTTGATTGATAATATACTTGCAAGTGACACTTTTTTTTGACATGAAACAAAGAAATATTCAAATAAGTGGAATAACTTTACAAAAGATAAAAAATTATTGATTCCAGCGAGACATACCCTCAAGAACTATCCATAATATCTTTCCAACTCCTCATCCAATCCCTTTATAAATATCCTTTAGACAATTTATTTGAGCTAACCTACAATGAAGCAAGGTTAAGAGATCTATCCCAAAGACCTATGTTGTTTTCTTGTCATATAACCCATACCATGTTGAAGACCAGCACTTTCCAGTGATCCTTAAGTTTCGTTGGGCAATCATTGTTATCTAAACCTGTATCTATAGATTCTAAAGCAGTCTTATGTTGTAGAGATTAGGGAATGGAGCAGAACTATCATCGACTTGAAAAGGAATTTATTTAGATATAATATATTACTAGAAAAGCAGAAATAATGAATTAACTAATGGTTTCAAATTGATAAATCAATAGTTTTGAGAGTAGAAGAGTCACTTTGTGTCTCTCCATAAGTCGTCAGTAATGGCATAGTGTTCAATAGTCTATTCAGTTTTTTTCTTTTTTTCTTTTTTAATTTAATTTAATTTTTTTTTATAAATCAATATTTTTGAGAGTAGAGGGGTCACTTTGTGTCTCTGCATAAGGCGTTAGTAATGGCGTAGTGTTTTATAGTCTATTCAGTTTTTTCTTTTTTTAATTTTTTAATTTAATTTAATTTAATTTATTTATTTTTATTATTTACCCTGTTATGCATTCTCCATATCTCTACAAGGATCCATCTGTTTTGCCTAATAGACAAATAGGGGTCTTAGACCCGCTAGGTAGTTCTCTAGACGTAATTGATTGTTTACAGTTTTCTTTGTAGCCAAGTGGGGGGAAAAGTAGGTGGATAAGGTGGAAATCTAGAACCTTTGGATTTCCATATATGAGAACAAGGATTATCCTTTGGTTTGTTGTGCATTTATCTATTTCTTATGAACAAATCCTATGAACAACTTTTCCAACATGGAGGTGAGGTTGCAAAGGCGTCGGTTCCCCAAAAAGTGCATTGCATGGAGTCTTGTGCGCTAGCTAATTTACTTTATAGGATCTCATAAGAGGACATGTTTTAGCCTATGTTACATGGAGTAGGTATGGTTGTTGGATATAGTTATATATGTAGAGGTCTAACTCATTCATTTTCAATTCTAGGAGCTGGGAAGTATATTATATGTTATTTTTTATTTTTCTGTTTCACTCATTTATTGTCTATATTATTCTCCTCTAGTTAGGTGAATTCACATACTAACCATCATCTTCTTTCGTTGGTTCCCCCATCCACAACATCAACACCGCCTCTTCTTTTGTTGGTTCCGCCCCACCTTTTTATTTATTTATTTTTTCATTGGAGAATTTACATAAACACGTATCCCATACCCATGTCATGTGATGTAGTGTTGAACATGGGTACACTAGGCTAACGTAAAGACTTCGAGTAACATAGGTCTAGCAATTAGCAACAATAGTTGTGTTTTTATTATGATCTTGAGGTTATAGGTTTGAGTCCAAAAACCGATTCTACACAAAGTGGGATAAGGATATGTTACTTGGTATGCTTGAGTGTTAGATGCCGATACATATGCAAAGGTCAAACTTGTTCATTGTTTTTATAACAAACATGTATTTTTTAATTAAATTATAGAGAAAAAGGCCATAGGGATGAGTTGTCCTAATGGAATTACGACATGTGAAGGACTTACTCATTTTCAAATTATCAGTTACATTCATCACTTAGCCTATATTCAATCTTCTTCTTTCAATTTTTTCAATTTTTTTTTCCAAACGGTTATTTTTCTTTTAATTTTTTCCTTGTCCTTTGTAGAATCTATATAATAGCTTTCTTAAGGTGTCAAACACATGTCCATTGTCATGTTGGTGCATAAAGTTTCAACATGGGAATGTTGGACTTGAGTAAAACATCTGGTTAAGACTTTGATTCAATGAGTATGTACATTAATTGTTTTGCCCTTTGCAACATCTTGTAATGGTAGAATGCTCATGATTGGTATAATGCTTCTTTTCTTTTCTATCAGGATCTTGCCAAACTATCTGCCAAGTAGGCAGTTTACGTTGGTCAAATTCTTTTGGTGTCATATTTTATACTTTTTTGTGGGGTTGGGGGAAGACAGCAGTAGAATTGGATCTCTATCTCACATTATTTAGAGCATGATGAAGGATTACTCTGTGACCATTTGAACTCAATGTAAAAATAGTTGAAGTTTTAAATATGGACCATGGCATTTTATTTGGGCTATTCACGTTGAACCATGTAATGTCTAAAGGGATTCTTGATTGATTTTGAGAAAAGTTTCTCTCACTTTCTCAAGTGAATCCAATGATCCTTACATTTCCATCACACTAGAAATAATATATGTGATTATGATTTCATTTTCAATAATAAGGAGAATAATTTGGGAATGATTTCACCAATGGTTTTAGTTTGTGTCTCTAAAATTGGGATGTCCATGTGATCAAATAAGGCTGATGGTTGGAAATTAAAAAATTAAGTTACCGAGACATGCACCTTGACATGGGAAAAATTACTGTGCAAGAAATCTGAGAGTCAACCATCTATGAAAATGTATTATTGTCATGATAAAATATGGCATCAATTGCGAGTACCTTGTCAATACTTCTCTTCGAAGAGGGATTATTTGTTGCTCCTGGGAATGCTGAATTTTATGTGTATGAACGTTTTCTGTACTCCATAGTGGTTGCTGGATGCCTAAACATCCACGTAAAATATGTAAAAACTTCGTGATTGTCAGTATTACTCAATTTAAAAAGTATTTTCATCTTTCTTGCAGGAATCTGCAGCTGCCTTTGTTTTCTTTAAGACACGCTATGCTGCTATTGTTGCTTCACATGTTCTTCAATCATCTAATCCCATGTTATGGGTAACGGACTTGGCTCCAGAGCCGCATGATGTTTATTGGTCAAACCTCTGGATTCCATTTAGGCAGCTTTGGATCCGGAAGATCGCAACTCTTCTGGCTGCAACTGTTTTTATGTTTTTGTTTCTTATCCCTGTGACATTTGTGCAAGGTTTGTCGCAGCTAGACCAGTTGCAACAAAAGCTACCATTTCTGAAAGGTATCCTAGAAAAGTAAGTGTCCTTTTTCTCTAGTTATAATGACATGTTTATTCTTGATTTCTTGTGCTATTGTAAATCTTCATTAGACTTTAAAAATAATGGAAATGGAACTGTAACTTCTTATAATGGAAATGGAACTGTAACTTCTTTTTTTGGTATAGCTATTGGAAATTAAAAGAGTTTTTATTTTGTTTTTGGTCTACTTGTCATCATTTAATAAAGGGCATAAATTTTCAATTATTCGAGGAATTCTCCATGAAACTCAAAACCTTTGATTTCTCTACTTTTGAAAGATTTTCAGAGTACAACTCTTTCAGTACACTTAGAATTGAGGAATTGGCTTTCATCAAAGATAGATTTGAGATGCAATATTGATTGCTAATGAAGTAGTTGAAGATTACTGAGCTTGAAGAAAGTAGGGTATGGTTTTCAAGGCAGATTTTGCTAAGGCATATGATACTGTTATGGGATTTTTTTGGAGCATGCTTGGTATTATAAAGGCTTTGATCATCGTTGGAGATTATGGATTTGAGGTTATTTTTCATCTGTCAATTATTCCATTATTGTTAATGGCCAGCCAACAAAGGTGTTCAATGCTCATCTGGGCTTTAGGCAAGGTGATCCATTGTCTTTCATTCTCTTCACCTTGGTGCTTGATGTGTTAGGTATTCTTGTTCAAAGAACCTCTCAAATGAGTCTTGCAAGGGATTTGCCATCGGGGAGAAAATGATGTAGGTCTCTCACCTTTAGTATGCAAATGATAATCTTTTCTTCCTTCATGGAGCAGAGGACAATGCCATCTGTGTAATTGACCTATGCCATTGTTTTTCCAAGGCCTTACGATTGAATATCAAAATGGCTAAGAGCCAAGTAGGGATTATTCAACTTGATTAGCAGTACGCTCGAAGACCAACCTCAGAGTGGGTTCTTGTCCATTCTCTTATCTTAGTATGCCTTTAGGTGATAATCCTTACGGGTAGCTTTGGGAACCAGTTGGTACTAAGGTGGAGAAGGTTGAGCAGTTGGAAAAGAGGTGGTGGACTTGTTCCCACTTTAACTATTTCATGTCTTAGAATGCAGATGAATGTGATCAACAAGATTGAGGGCTTGACGAGAACTTTTCTTTGGTAAGAG
This sequence comes from Tinospora cordifolia, assembly GCA_030144865.1. Classification (NCBI taxonomy): domain Eukaryota; kingdom Viridiplantae; phylum Streptophyta; class Magnoliopsida; order Ranunculales; family Menispermaceae; genus Tinospora; species Tinospora cordifolia. Next base: position 5,523 of record JAJIYU010004740.1, read on the forward strand.
GTGGAAGGTGGCCACAGTTGTCATTTTGTAAGCTGGAAGAAAGTTCAATTGCCTCAAGATTTAGGAGACTTGAATATTGGGAATGTGAAGTTACGCAATAAGGCGCCCACTACAAAATGGCTTTGACAGTTTATGGAGGAGAAGGATGCGATCTGGTAAGGTTAATTATGACACTTCATTCACTAGAAGGAATAGAGGAATGGATGACTACTTGGAAAAATATTTTGCTGATTTTGTGATGATGGGGACTACTTGTCCTCAACTTTAATTATTAATAGCAATAGAATCTAGTTTTCTTTGTTAATAATAAAAAGAAAAGAAAACCAAAATCACTGGAAGGAATTTGAACTTGCTAACCTGGTAAGACACAAGAACTGCTGGTTTGATATGTAGAGAGAAGCAGTTAGACGTGATTATCAATGTAAATAATGTAAAGAAATGAGACGCAAGATGAAAATGTTCTGCTATTTAGAAACCTAATACAGTTATTACTGGACTGACATAGTGACTTTTAAATTGTTGTCACGCTTTACAAAGGCTTTTAGTAGAACTCAGATGATGCGTTCTCACGTTGAATCAACAATGTAGACTTCTCCAAGTTTTGATCAGCCACTAGCGATGCCCCAGGTCATACTTCACAGATCCCACAACTTCTTTATGTCTGCTGACACTGATTTGCCTTCACCAAGGACTTTTACAAAGCTTCTCAAAATATAAGTAAAGAACAAAAATAGAAAGGGAGCACTCAAGATTGATCAATGAGTATTTCATGCCTGATTGAGATGATCAGCTCTCTAGTACTCGAGTTCTTTTATAGGCAGCAAAGGAGAATATTTTCCACGTGTTTGGACCTGCTACATGATGCCATTGTGCATATTGTCGCAACACTTAGGGAACTTTGGATCTTCTAATGCTATAAAATGTAGCAAAGAAATTCTTATTGCTTGGTGTATGCAATCTAGGACTTCTAGAACTTTCTCGTTTGTTTAGAGATGACGATCAATATGGCCATTGGAGAAGTATCACATTCTAAACATAACGTAACAAGCTGTTCAAATTTCAAAAGCATGCAAAGTTTACAATGTGAGCAAATATTCTGTCCAGCATGAATATATTATGAAATCTTTAAGAATACTAACTCTGAAGCAATTACACTGTTCATAAAGGTTTTTGGGATATGTTAAATAAGCTCAAGATCATTATCAATCTTCTACATGCTAAAAATAATCTTGCCATGTAATAGTAATCTCAATTTGCTAATGTTCTACATACTTACCATATTGCAGGATGTGCCAACCATACTAATATGCTTCACATGTAGATAAACTTGCTTTATTGCACAGGATATGCCAATCACCTAAATAACCAATTGCCTATAATATTTCATATGTTGGCTATGCAAGGATTATATGCTCATATTTGCTATGAGAAAACCTAGGGTTGCCATCCAATCACCAAACATGCAAACTCATTTGCCATGTTACCAAGACGTCTACATAAGTGTCCATGAAGCATTGTAGTCCTAACAAGAACCACTGGAAGTACGTATCTAGCCTTTTCTCTGATTTCCTACATGATATTACTTGCAAAGTTGATAACGACAATGGCATTTGCTTTTGGGAAAATTTTTGATGCGGAGACATTCCCCTTTCCTTCTGCTTTTATTTATTGCATCAGCTGCCCAGTTGTCTTAATGTCCCACTTGTCACTTCCTTGCCCTTACCCTATCCTCCTCCTTTGATCCATCTTCATGGAATTTTCATTTTTCCAGATTTCTGTCATATAGAGAGGAATGTGAAATTGCTAATCTTTTAATGACACTTACACCTGTCAAAATTGATTCCCTATCAAGAGACTAGTGCATTTGGACTCTTGATGACTGTGGTTGTTGTTCCTGTTGAGGTTCCTTGTAAATCATTTTGTTCTTAACTCTCCCTAGCGCTTCTTATTGCCATCTTGTTTGGAATGCTCCATTTCCAAACAAGATCAAGGTGTTCGGCTGGATTGCAGCTCATGCTCATATTTGCAATCAAAGACTTCATTCAATGAAGACTATTTAGTTAGAAGGAATTATTTGGGGCTACTGTTAGAAGGAAATCCAAGAAAGTTATGCTATTGGAATCTTGTCATCATGAAGATTAGATGGGTGGAAGAGGGCTTTCCTCTCAAGGGGGCTAGGCTAGCACTGATCAGATTTTGTTTTGTCAGCATTGCCAACATATCATATATCCATTTCCTTGTAAGTTCCATTAGGTGATAGAGGAGGTAATAGTTGCAAGGAATCCTATTGAGCTCATGGAGATTCATCTCTGCATTAAGTTAGGAAGATAATCAGCTGATCAAAGCTGATATAGGGGATGGACACATTTCTATGTTGGGAAGAAAACTGGCTGACATAATCATAGTGCGCAAATAGCTTGGAATTTCCACTTTTAAAGAAATCTCACAAATAGAGAATAGGCTGAAAATGAATCATTGATGCTAGGCTAGGTCAAACCAACCTAAGACGAGTCAAAGACTCATATATTTGGACTTCCAACCCCCTCTAATGGATTCTCAAGCAAATCCCTCCTAGAAGATCTAATTGACAATTCCTCACTCCCTATTTTTCACCTAGAAGACATTCTTTGGAAATTTCAAATACCATCCAAAGTAAATGTATTCAGATCGCTTGTGGCGCCATAAAGACTCAACACACGTGAGATGATACAAAGAAGATAAGAAAACATGTGTTAATCACTGCTTTGCTGTAGCTTATGTATATGGGCAGGAGAATTGTTAGTTCACATGTTAGTTAATTATGTATATGCTCAAAGAATGTGGGGAAGATGGTTTAGTCTCTATGGCCAAAAAACGATTCCCCCAGTAGAATAGAAGAGCATGTTCATAATCCCATATGGCAAACCTGACCATGCAAGTGAGGGAGGTGGGATTAATTGCCTCTTATGCAACCATATTGTCTTTGTCGCTAGAGAGAAACAGGATAGTATTCGTGAAGTTGAGAAAAGATGAAGCCCAGCTGTGGGAGGAGGTGAGACCTTTTGCTTGTTTATGGGTTGTGTCCTCAAAATGGATTATTGGTTATTCAATGTCTAATTGGTTACTCAATAGGACAGATAGTATGGTAGGGAGATGAGAGTGAAGTGAATGTATTTTTGTATGCTTGCACACAAATATTTTGTAGTGTTTTCAGAATGTAAAGGCACTACTTGGTGCATTTCTATATATGTAAGAAAATTATATGGGGTTAGGTAGTATGCATCAGATATGGCATCTTTTGCTTAAACGAAATAGAATCATATGAGCAAAGACATAGGAGAAAATCTACACGGGTGGTCACACAGATTGCTGAAACGAAATAGGATCGTATGAGTAAAGACTTAAAAGAAAATCTACATGGAGCTCATGGAGTTAACTTAGTCATAGTAGATGATAGATTGCTTTCTTTCCTGGTAATCTGATTAAAATTGTTTTCATGATAGTGTTGAATGTAGCTTATACATATAAAGTTTCATTTAGGCATTCTGTGGTGGTTCAAGTTTGAACGCGTTTTATTTTCTAGTCTCTGTTAGATTTTGTTATTTAATTATTATTTCTTTTTGTACTTCTTTGAACAAATTGCTAATTCTTTTTTCTTGAAAGAAGAAATTTACAATGTGGGATTTATTTTTTGTCTACAATATTCAACTGTCCAACTGCATAGAAATGGTCTGTTGGTTATTTTTTCCATATCGTTTGTTTCAGGAAATTCGTGAACCAGCTGGTGACAGGTTATCTTCCGAGTGTAATCTTAATGCTATTTCTTTATACTGTTCCTCCAACTATGATGCTGTTTTCAGCAGTGGAAGGGACCATCTCTCGTAGTGGCAGGAAAATGAGTGCATGCTGCAAAGTTCTATACTTCTCTATCTGGAATGTTTTCTTTGTTAATGTCTTGTCAGGATCTGTCATTAGCCAGTTAAATGCCATTTCCAGTCCAAAAGATATTCCTACTCAACTTGCCAAAGTTGTACCAAGGCAGGTGATTATTACCCAACTTAGTTGATGTAGCTCTACGTTGTCCTGCTTGTTTTAACTCAGTGCTAACTTCTACTTTATATTATCATCTTTGGCTTATTGAGTTTTTATTACTGAGTATTACTTTCATATTGTGTTTTGAGTTTAATCATATCTCTAAAGGTAAATTATCTGACTTCATGATTATGACTTGTCTAATAACTTTGAGACTAATTTGTTTTTTTAGGAGTTTGTGATTAAGTCTGACATCATTTAGGTATACCACTTAAAAAAGTGTGGCTGAGGTTTGGGCTCATGTAGCGAAGTTATTCTGCCAAAAGCATGGCTTTTTGAATTGTATGTGCATGTTCTCAAATAACGTGCATCGTTATTCACCTTCTTTTGTTCAAAATATTTGAGAAAATGCACTTTTAAAATTAGCATGTCCTAACTATACCAATGAAGGGAATATTTGATTCACAGGAACCACCTTTCAGTTGTGTTGGTGTTCATTAAAATGTATTCATTCTGTTTTGATTGACTTCTTCCAATAGACTATGGTTGCGTATTTGCAATGTGTTACTATATAATTAAGTAATTAAGCATGGTATTTTACAAAAAGATAGAATGTTCCTTGCGGTAGAGAGCTATCCTGTGTTTACAGCATATGGTCGTTTGGTTCTAAGCAGCATTTCAACATGTGTCAAAATAGTCTATTGGTTTTTTTTTTCTTTCTTTCTTTGTTATTCTTAACATATTAAAAGACTTATTTTTAAGTCTTCCATTCAGACATGTTCACCTTCTATCCATTGTGATAGGAATCCAAATGTTAAGTTCGAATTGTACTCAGAATTTCACTGTATCACTATAGCACTAATAAATAAATTAACTAGCCAAATCAAAAGGGCTAAACTCTCCAAAATAAACTCACACAAATGTCAAGCTTCCTAATGCTAAATGACTCTCAACACCATTTATATCAACAATGGGAGCTAGCCTAAGTACTATCTACTAGTGTCTATAGTTGGGACCTATGATTACTCCCCCCCAGCAAAAACAACTTTGTCCCGAAGGTTGAAGGAGTACTTTTTTTTTACTAACACCAAAAGAGGAAAAATTAGGAAAAAATACAAATACTTGGATGTCTTTCTCCATTTTTTTTCACCATTTACTTGTCCATGGAAACTTAACCAATATGACACCATTCATTTGAAAATTTTCTACTCTCAATCTCAATGTTCATTTCAGTCACTTTGAAAACCAACCAAAATGACGATGACTTACTTTGATAGCTGTTGCCGTTGGTGTTGGCGGATGGAGATTTTGAGAAAAAGTCCCCATCCTCTAATAACCTCAGCAAGAGAACTGAAATGTGAGTGGATCATGATCTCTGAAAGGCTAGCTCACTATTAGTGATACTTGAGATGTTGTTGATGACCCTAATACCTTTGTTGGCTGTAGCACCGGTGCTGAAGGAAGAAGAGGAGAGTGAGAATGAAGACGATGTGATTGAGGATGATGAAGTTGTGTTGATTGTGGGATAGCAACCTCATGGTCACATTTGAGCGTAGTTTGGATTGAGAGGAGCTTGCAAGCCTTCCATGCGTTCATTATTTGCTAGTGAGAAAGCAAGCAATTGCTAGTCACATTTTAAGATTGAAAAAGTCACAGATTTGAATATCGTCTTTGATAAAATATGTTAGAAGATGGAAGAAAAATATTGGATCTGTGTGCAACCACCAAGATCGAAGGCCACCATATGTGCCATATTTAGCATCTCCTAGTATGAACCCTGAATTTCTCTGCAAGCATCTAACATCTGGCCTCCCCCGAATCCTTTGTAAACATGTGGACCATACCACTTGGCCGAGAGGTGGGCCGGTGTCACATTTTTTTTATTTTTCACCTTTTGCATTTGAGTCTCAAATCTCTGGGATTTCCTGAGGATCATTATCTCGTAAACATTTTTTAATGAAGTAACAAATGATCTTAATAAAAATTTTAATCTCATTAATTAAAGTAGAAGAGGTAGAAAACCTTACTCATGAAATGATTTAAAAAAAATAACATTTAAACAAAATAACTTTCATATCATTAATCCTTTCCAAAATTCAAAGGTATATAGCCTTTGTTTCTATTACAACAGAATTAATCTTACATAACAAAATTTGGGCCAACATGCCTTACAATTAAATAAAATTTAAAAGAAAATATTCTAAATAAAATAATATTTATGTGGCTATCATTCTGTCTCTGTTAATTAATTTCTTGAAAAGTCAGAAAAAAAGAAGGGTGAGCACAAAGTCCAGTAGATCATTCCAGATATTTAATTCATTATTTCAACAAATAAGACACACATATCAAACACGTTCAAACATTCAGTGATTCAATCGATTTCTTATTTAATAGTTGTAGTTAAGACCGAAAGGGGTTAATCTTAGTATTCTCATCAAAACTCATATCAAAGAAAGAAAAACATCCTTTTATGCTAGTTTTCAATGGATTTAGGGTCTTATCCATTATTCGAGTATTTTGAGACTCTTACTTATGTGAACTAGAGACAAACCCATAGTTCTAATCTTAAGAACACCCATAGCAATATCCCTTCGGACATTGCATGGGTATGTGGTTGTAATCTTAATCAATCTTCCATTAAATATAACAATCAAGAATAATAGATAAAATTAAATTCAGCATGTGAGCACAGTAAAACATAGCATGGATCATAATAGCACATAGCATACAATCTTTATTCATGCAAACTTAAGCATGTGAGATCTAAGCATGACATGTATAATTAACTCAAATAAAACATGCATATTCAAGCATAATCACATATGAATATCTTATTGAAATTAAAATAATAAATAAAAAATCAGAAATCACTTCCACTTCAGCAGTTTTCCTCCTCTGAAGCTGTAGTTGAATCCCTTTTTAGATTTCTCCAATTGCTATAAAAAAAATTTGTGTAGCACTTCGTTAATTTTATGCCAACTTTTGTGTAGAACAACACGAGAGAGAGAGAGAGAGAGAGGGAGAGGGGGAGAGAGAGAGAGAGAGAGAGAGAGAGAGAGAGAGAGAGAGAGAGAGAGAGAGAGAGAGTGGTCTAGGACCGCGGTCCTGTGATTCGACGCAAACTCATGGTCCCGTAGTCGCAAGATCGCGGTAATCTCATGGAGGACCACAGTCTTGTGTTTTCCTTGACGCAAGACCATGGTTTTCGTGTTTTTTTGTTCGCCTCTGCACCATTTGCTTCTATTTTCCCCGTTTCTTTCCAATTTCTTGTGTTAAAAATAGAGTAAGACTTGCTAATTATACAATATAGTTAAACGACTTGCTAATATACGTGTGTCCAATGTATCATATATATTTTCAAACTCTTTTTTATTGAATTTTCCAAATTGTTTCAGGGTATTATAACCTACCTCCCTTAAAAGAAATTTCGTCCTTGAAATTTGTACTAATTTGTTTGATTGATCTACGGTCCTCTTCTAGTCGATCTGATTATGAGTTCGGCTAATCTTAGAAAAGTCTTGGATGAATCTCCTATGGTGTCTAATTTAGCCTGAGAAACCATTTTGGTTTGCATCTATCTTTTCAGGGTCTACCAGGATGTCTGTACTTGTTCACTCAGGTATCGTTTAGTCTCATACTTCTAGTGAACTACATGTTTAGGGGATTTTACTATAATTCGCTCTCACAGGACTTAGCCAAGAATTGATTTCTTCTAAGGTTACAAATGTATGAGCCCATGGAATAGATCTTGGTCAAGTAAGGTCGTCTCATATATGTCCGACTCTCGGATTCTCAGTTGATGATATCTTGACCTAAGATCTATCGTTGAGAAATGAGTGACTTTTCTCAATTGATCGAATAGGTCATCAATCCTTAGTAGAGGGTATTCTATTCTCGACTCTAGTTGGATTTAACTCTCACTAGTCAACATACACCCATCTTTCTCTATTTAGTGACATTCCTGTTGAAGGATTTGGAAATACACTCTTTGTACTAAAATTTTATTTTATTCGAATTCTTAAATTCATTCATCTAATAATTTCGACAAAATTCTAGGTATTACAACTCACTTATCCTTCTCCAAAAATATAAACCGTCCTAATGGTTTATTCAACGTACTGCTAATGCTACTACTAAGGAGTTTGATCTTCGGGAACATCAACAACAACGAACACTTTGGCCGGATTTTGCCCTTGGCCTTGATTCTAGTTCTGTGGTTGTTGCTGTTGAAGAGCTTGGACTTTAGCAGGACAGAACTTTGCTATATGTCCCGACTGGTTATAGTGGAAGCATAGTCCTTGGTGCTTATCCTGCTCCAACTATTCCTCTGTAGCACATTTGGGTTGGTTCCGAGTCTGGAACACCTTATTTCCATTGTTTTTTTGGTTGGTGTTCTGTTTCTTATGCTCATTTCCCTCCTTTTGATTGTCTTGTGGCCTCTTGTTCCTATTCCTCAATCTCTGTTTAAGATTGAGTTTCTGCTCCAATATTATGCCCTTTTTAAGACGTCTTTATACATCTTTAGGCCAAGTGATATTATTACCTTTCGGATCTCGATCTTGAGACCTTGTGCAAGTTGGTTAGCCTTCATTTTCTCCTCTCGGATCAGCTCAGGTGAAAATTTGGTCAATTCAGTGAATTTCCTCTCATATTTGGCCATCGTCATGTCCCTCTAGTTTAGCCTAACAAAATCCGATGGCATCTTTTGCGGCATAGCTTCTGGAAAGAACTTCTCATAGAACACTTCTTTGAATTCCTCCCAGTTCACCTCTCTGGCGTTAGTGTTTGGATCTGCCTTGAGCATCCGCCAGCAACTTTTAGTTGGTCCCTTGAATTGATGAGTAGCTAGTGCCACCCTATGGGGACCCGTTAGCCCTAACACATCCAGGAGTTCATTCAACTCCTGATACTAGTGGTCTGTCATCATGCAGTCAGAAGTTCCATCAAATTAAGAGGGGCGGAGTTTCTGCAACTCAATCAAAATATCCCTTTGTTCCTTAAGAAATATCCTCACGTGCCCTTTGACAAACTAGGACCTCAAGCACTGGCACTAGCGGCTGTACCGGAATCTGTTTCTGTACTTGCGGTTGTAGCACAGCCCGTGGTAACATCTGAGGTAATGCCCTCATAATTTGCTCTATGACCCTCCTGGTGACCTCCGTCATCATATTCTCCATTTGGCTTTAATTATCGCATTTTAATTTTCTTGAAAAAAATAAAGTGTGTTCTTCAACTCCGACTACTCGTATGAGGTGGTGGAACAACCTCTAGATCAGGCGGCGAGACCGAAGTCTACTTAAATAACCAGGCTTTCTCAAACGGGATAACTCATCTCCCTTTCAATGTTTAGTTTTACTCAAGACAAGACTTACCCACTATTAGCTCAATTTGCAATCTTTGTTTTCAAACAAAACCTTTGAAAATATATCTTTACTTTTTTTTTTCTTTTTGAAAAACAACTTTTCATAACAGTTTTCAATTTAAAAAATAGAAGGTAGGGCATTCTAAACTTAACTCATAGCAAATGTCTTACCTGATTGAGTTAAGTCTTTCTAAATCTGTCCAAGGCATCTATAGCCTAGGCTTTGATACCACCTTTGATTTCAGAGGAATCATTCAACTATAGCCCAACAACTATTGCCTAGACTCTGATACCACCTTTGTAACACCTTGCCTTCCTTGAATCCTTTGTAAACACGTGGACTAGACCACTCGATCGGGAGGCAGGCCAATGTCACATTATGTCTATTTTTCACTCTTTCCATTTCAGTACCAAATCTCTGGAATTTCCTGAGTATCATTATCTCATAAACAAATAGTTTTGAGTTTCAAAAATAGAAGGTAGGGCATTCTAAATTTAACTCATAGTAAATGTCTTACCTGATTGAGTTAACTCTTTCTAAATCTGCTCAAGGCATCTACAGCCTATGTTTTGATACCACCTTTGGTATCAGAGGAATCATTCAATTATAGTTTAGTAACTATTGCCTTGGCTCTGATACGACTTTTGTAACACCCCGCCTCCCCTGAATCCTCTATGAACACGTGGACTAGACCACTCGGTCGGGAGGCAGGCAGGTGCACATTATTTCTATTTTTCACTTTTTCCATTTTAGTCCAAAGTCTATGGGTTTTCCTAAGTATCATTATCTCATAAACCTTAATAAACAAGTGATCTTAATAAAAATTTTAATCTCATTAATTGAAATAGAAGGGGTACAAAACCTTAATCTTGCAATAATTCAGAAAAATAACATTTTGTAAACATTTAAACAAAATAAGTTTCATATCATTAATCCTTTCCAAAATTCAAAGGTATATATAACCTTTGTTTTTATTACAGTGGAATTAATCTCAATAACAAAATTTGGGCCAACATGCTCTAAAATTAAATAAAATTTCAGAAGAGAATATTTTAAATATAATAATGGCTATGTGGCTATTGTGCTGTCTCTCTTAATCAATTTCCTGAAAACTTAGAAAAAAAAAGGTGAGCACAAAGCCAAGTGGATCATTCTAAATATTTAATTCATTATTTCAACAAATAAGATACACATGTCAAACACTTTCAAACATTAAGTGATTCAATCAATTTCTTATTTAATAGTTGTAGTTAACACCGAAAGGGGTTAATCTTAGTATTTTCATCAAAACTCATATCAAAGAAAGAAAAATATCCTTTTATGCTAGTTTCCAATGAATTTAGAGCCTTACCCATTACTCGAGTATTTTGGAACTTTTACCCATGTGAACTAGAGACAAACCCATAGTTCAATCTTAAGAACACCCACAGCAATACCCTTAGGACATTGTGCGGGTACGTGTTTATAATCTTAATTAATCTTTCATTAAATATAACAATCAAGAATAATAGACAAAATTAAATTTAGCATGTGAGCACAGTAAAACATAACATGGATCATAGTAGCACATAGCATATAATCTTTATTCATGTAAACCTAAGCATGTGAGATCTAAGCATGACATGTATGATTAACTCAAATAAAACATGCATATTCAAGCATAATCACATATGAATATCTTATTGAAATAATAAAAAAAAAAAATTAAAACTCAGAAATCACTTCCACCTTAGTAGTTTTGCTCTTTTGAAGCTTTAGTTGAATCCCTTTTAGATTTTTCCAATTGCTATCACAAAATTTGTGCAGCACTTCGTTACTTCTACTCCCAACTATTGTTTAGTACAGCACAAGAGAGAGAGAGAGAGAGAGAGAGAGAGAGAGAGAGAGAGAGAGAGAGAGAGAGAAAGAAAGCCATGGGAGGGGCAGAGAGAGGGAGGAAGAAGGACTTGTCAGTTCTTGCTAGAATGAAGAGAATTAGAACACAAGAGATGTTTATATAGAGTTTTAGTGTGTAAGAATTAGCCCTTTTTGGTGTTTCCATAGAGAAAACTTACCAATTCATCTCATTTTTGTGTACAATAGATGGTGGCTAGGGTCTTTGGGGCCAAAACACTTTCTAATTTGTTCGTACGCGCAAAATCTTGGGTTTTCGCCATGTATGACCGCGGTCCTCACATGTAGGACCGCGGTCTTGCGGTCCCTTAGTTGCAGGACCATGGCCCTCTCATGGAGGACCGTGGTCTTGCGTTTCCTTTGACACAAGACTGTGGTTTTCGTGTTTTTTTGTTCGTCCTTGCACCATTTGCTTGTATTTCCCCTTTCATTTCTAAGTTCTTGTGTTAAAACAGAGAAGACTTGCTAATTACATAATATAGTTAAACAACGTTCTAATATTCGTGTGTCCAATGTATCATATATGTTTTCAAACTCTTATTTATTAAATTTTCCAAATTGTTCCGCAGTATTATAGAGCACCTATATCAGCTTGTTCTGCATTAGAATCATTGCATTGAACTTGCTGTCAGTCCTTCAAACCAAGAATTGATACAACTTGATGATAAACTTGTGTAAAATATCCTCATATTTGGTGTAGTTCTCGTGGTCAATCTACTCTCTCTGCCTACAACTAGATTGATACCCATGATTGCCTCTACTCTCGCGCTTCTTCTCCTCCATCATTGTTGTCACTTCCCATGCTGTGCAAGCATCCTGATTTGAAGGTGATGAAATCCTGAAAGAAGCAAATTACATAACTGGTGTTACATTTCATGATCCCTGCGTCACTGCTGCCCAGATCCACTGTGTAGGGACATTGTGATGGGGCTGGATGCTTGGTGGTATTGTGATCTTAGCGGTCGCTGCCATTGTTTGCTTAATGTCTCTTGTTTGATCTGTGGGTAGGTTGCACAATATTATTGATCTTCAATTGATCAGATTTGTCGCTATGATCCTTCGAGATGGTCTGAATGCAATTGAGCTGCTGAAGTCCATTCCATGCCCCTTTGATTCCCCATTTGAGAATGCCTGATATAGGGACTGCGCAGATCTATTCATATCTTTTGTGATTTGTGTCAACAGCGAGTAGAGTTGTCTTCTGTTCCAATTCTGGCAGTTGCTGCAACTTCTTCATCTCTTTGATATCCTTCTCCATCCTATCAATATGAGCATCCATCTTTAAAGAAGATATGAAGATCAAAACATGCTCTAATACCAATTTGATAGGAATCCAAATTGTAAATCGGAATTATATAAGAATTTCGCTGTAACAGTAAGCAAGAAATTAACTAGCCAATTTGAGAGGGCTAGACTCTGTAAGATGGACTCACAGGCTAATTGACTATCAACATATTTATCTCAACATTACAAACTAAACTAGGTAATATCCACAGACCACTATAGTTGGACTTATCACATTGTTGAAAGTGGGTATGGGCATGTCAAGAGTAACACCAGAACTCATTCTGTTGCAATTATTTGCACATTTTCTGGTTTCTTTTCGTGTAATATTTAGAGCCTTCACATCTATTTCATCTTGGATTAAGCTTTACTCCGAAAATGATTAACTACTACAGATTTGTTCATTTTTTATAGAAGACAATACTATTTCATGTATGATTGTCATCATATTTAAAGCTTCTTAGCTTCTTATTTGGCAATCAGGGAAGTATAATATCTCTCCAGTTTCTAACCTGTACAAGAATCACATGACGAAAAATCAGTTTGATTGTTGGTTATACTCTTTTTGGCTGATATTTTAAGATTTAGTTTTCTGATTTTGTCATTTAAATGAGAACTTGTTAATCATGTTAAGTTGAAATCTTTATGACTTGTTGCTAATGTGCAGTTTGTTTAAAATTTGTGCAGGCTGCTTTCTTCATGACTTATGTTTTGACATCTGGTTGGGTCAGTTTGTCCTCTGAAGTCATGCAACTCTTTTCTCTCATCTGTAATTTGTTCACTAGATTCATACTGCGGAGAAAGGAAGTTGCATCCGACTATATCCTCTCTTTTCCATACCACACAGAAGTACCAAAGGTTCTTCTGTTCGGACTGCTTGGCTTCACTTGTTCAATTTTGGCACCCCTAATATTGCCACTCTTGTTGGTTTACTACTTTCTTGGTTACATTGTGTACCGCAATCAGGTGAGAATTTCTTTATTACGAAACACGTGGACTTCATGATTCTTTTTCTGATCATAATTCCTCTTTCTTTCAATATGTTCTTTGGTAAAGCTATGTTGCCTTCTGCTCTGTCAAAGGAGTTCTACTTTTACTGGGAGCCCTTTTTTAAGATTGTTGCCTTCCTGTATCCTAGGCTCCATGGTTAGAAATATCGGTGCCTATTGGTTTCAACACGTCTAATACAGGTGACTGAACAAAAAGAATCTCTAATTTAATATTAGTTGAATAAATGAAGTAGAGATGTTTTTAAGAAAAAAAAAAAAAAAAAACAAAACAAAAAGATAAAGGAAAGAAAAAGTCAATGGAATGAAGAAGAGTCAGGCTCCCATTGTACTAGATATAAGGGCCATATTGATGAAGATGGTACTTATCTTTTTAAGTGATTGAATCTCAACATTTAGTAGTGGACTAATATAAAATCAGTGATCAAGAAAGCTTTCCAACTCCTCACTGTCTTTTATACCTGGCAGTTTCTGAATGTGTATGTTACAAAATACGAGTCTGGGGGACAGCTCTGGCCTATTGTACATAACACCACAATCTTCTCCTTAGTGTTATCACAAATTATAGCTCTTGGAGTCTTTGGATTGAAAAGGTCCCCCATAGCATCTGGGTTCACTATCCCGCTGGTGATATGCACTCTCCTTTTCAATGAGTATTGCAGGCAGCGTTTCCATCCCATTTTCAAGTGTCACTCTGCACAGGTAATCGAGAAGCAACCCAAAATTCATCCCTTTTCACACCGAATCCTGACAAAAAACCTCCTGACATTTTAGCTGGTGGTCTTTTTCAGGATCTTATTGAAATGGACAGGCGAGATGAGGCAAGTGGGCGAATGGAGGAAATTTATCAACTACTGCTGTCTTCCTACAGTCAATTTTCATCACCTTCAACTGCTACATACACAGCGGGGGATTCAAACCATTCAAACATTGGTGGAGACACAGAAGAAACAAAGTCAGGTTTGGCTTACCCAACTTTAGGCAGCCTTCCTTTATCTGGAGTTCGACAAGTAATTACTTGGCTGTCCATGCTCATCACCTTTCAGGGAAAGACTCCTGTATGACTAACCTGTGGATGGTTCACTGGAGATGAGAAAGAGAAGATACCAGTGAGCATTAGGAAGTCCCATTTTTTTGTACATATAAATTGGTTGTGTTCTATTGGAAAAGTAGTTGAAGCTTGGGTGTTACTGTTGTTTCCATCATAAATATCCCATTTGTATCAGCTGTAGGACGTGTCAAACTTTGACGTTTTCAATGCTTTCATTTGGTATTTGTTGCTCATTCCTTTCTGATCTTTACACGATGTCTTTTGTTGTGCCATTGTAGTGAATAAAAGTGAAGAAAATGATAGAAAAGACAAGTGGAGATGTTGCAGTCTACATGTAAGGTTAAAATCTTTAGTGTCTGTAAATTGGCAAACGTTATGTGGCGATTGTTTTGTAGATGTGTTCAGTGGAAGTAAATGAATTATAGATGGGAAAAAGCCAATTCAAGAAGCGTTAGATAAGTGCAGACAAGTTTATATGATAAAAAGATTTAAATTTTGGTTGGATGTACAACTGTAGAAATCCATGTCCCACATGGGAAAGAAAGAACTGCCCCAGTGATATAAGTAGAGAAGGCTTTCACAAGAGCAACAAAGAATAAACCAATTGCCAAAAGTAACCTGCTCAAGCTTACTTCCTGTCTCCTCTCCAACAAATAATAGACGCTCCGCAATGGTTTCATTTGCTTCCTTCCATCGAAATTAACTCCTTTATTGGGTCACGGGGGGCCTCCTGCAGCTTCTTCCCAAAATTATCTGCGTGCATCTTAAGATTTATTGGTTTGTCAACCGGCACCGGGGTTGTTACTTGTGTGGACTTTTATGGCAACTACGGCTTAGCGATGATAAATGATACCCAACAAAGATCAACCACAACTGCAGAGGAAAAAAAAAAAAAAAAACAGAAAAGCAAAGAGAAGCTAAGAACACCTTTTCCCTAGAGGGCAAACTTACCAACTTAACAACAAATTTGAGATAGAGCTTGGGATCTCTTCCGACAATAGATGACACATAGTGTTTGGCAAGTGGGGATTATAGCATTTCTCGTGTTGAATGTATTATACTGATTGGGTGCAGATTCAAGCTTTCCACATAATAAACTTCGACTTTCTCTTTCGATGGCATCCACCTAACTATTTGGTTCCAATTCATATAATAGCTAACCAATAAAAATGCGATGAGGTTTTTTCCTAACGCGAACGGCCTCATAAGAAAATTTGTTTTTGAGGTCGTTGAAAGCCTACCACTTACAATAGGGGTTTCTGTGATGGCGGGAAGCAATAGGTGCTTGGCTTAGTTGTTACCTCGCGAGGAGATTTGCTTCGCCTTGGGCTTTTGTTACTATCTCAACCAATCTGCCATTTTGGATTGGTCGGGTGATTACTGCTCATGCTTATTTTTATTTTTATTTTTTATTTTTATAGTTCTGCTTTTGTCTATTGGTTGGTTTCGTTTTAAAAAATGTATAGTATCTAGCTTCCAAAAGATAAGAAACCTTCCAAAAGCAAATTAATACGATGCCATTCATCTTGGACTATTATCTTGCATCAACTCCAAACCTGTATTACCTGAGTTTTAGTATGGAAGATAAATATGGATTTGAATCTAAGGGATGGGTTTGCTCACTTTCAAATTTTGGGATTTGGTGACTTTTTAACCACGAGCAATGTCCTTAGTTGATATCAATTTACCATAGGCACGTAGAATGTCATAAATTAAGTGGTTGTTAAAAATTAATTTTTTTTAACTATGGTTTATGCTCATTATAGAACAGTATTTAGCAATATATATGTAACGACCCGTATTTTTGGACATTTAGTTGACGGGTTTCATATGTATTTTTCTGTATAAATTAATAAATTATAAATGAGAAATACATGATTATACAGAAATATAAAATTTTTGGCAATGATATTAATCAACATGTGTATTAAATGGTAATACATGATTTTTAGTGAAAGCATTAAGTAATAAATGTATTACTTGAGAAATTAAAATAAATAAATAATGATGAATAAAATGAATTTATGTAATAAAATAATAATTGCATTTACATATATATATATACATATATGTATTAATATGCATGAATATATATATATATATATATATAGAGGGTGTATTTAAATTAAATAAAAAAATTATATATCATGATGATAATTATTATATATAATATATATATATGTGTGTGCGTGCGTGTGCTTAGTTGAAAAATAAAATGAATAACAAAAAAATGAATTAAAGAGGTGATTATCATGAATGACTTGGATAATGAAAGAAATAATTAATGAAAAAAATTTTATTAAAAAGATCATTATCTAATGACTCATGGGATAAGAGATAAGATAAAGTTGATGAGTCATGTGGATAAATCAAAATTAAAACATTTATTAGTTAACTTGGTAATAATCCAATGACTTGGATGGATAAGGAGTCATTATTTTTGACTTTGTTGCCAACGGGACCCACCCTAAATTTGGCTATAAAAAGCCATCTCCTCATTTCATTATTTGTTCATTCTCTAGTTCATCCCCTTCCATCCGGATCAAAGAAGAAAGAAAAAGGAGAGAAAGAAGTGAAAAAAAAGAGAAAAAGGTAGAAGAAAAGAAAAAAAGAAAAGAAAAAGAAAAAAAGAAGGAGAAAAAGAAAAGGAGTAGCGCGCTTTGAGAATTCGACATTTTGGATAAACCATTTTTTTCTCTTTTCAATTCCTAATTATTTTATAAATTGTGATTTACAGTTTTATAGTATAGTTTCAATAAATGTATTAATTTAATGTGCGACCCCAAAATTAGGGTATATTTTTCCTAAGAATAAAACTATACAATATATATATCATTATGCTCAGATTTACGAGTAGAATGCAAATATATATATTATTTGTACCCTTGTGGACAGTAGGAAATTATATGGTAGTTGGAAGTCGACGCATAGGAGGTATACTCATTAATACTGGAATTTTAGTTGGTGGGTACTAAAATGTCCAGAATGAAACTCTGAACTTAATGACACTGAAATTAGGATTTTTGGAGGTCAATGGATATATTAAATTCATGTTTATGCGATTTAAGGATTAATTAATAAAGATAGGAAAAAAATGTATATACGATAAAAATAATGATAAATAATAGAAAAAAATGTTATATAATATTATATAACATTATAAAATACTTATTAGGAAAATATATAACATAGGAAATAATATTTATGTATTGACCCGCCAAATTTATAAAAGTGGCTAGTTATTGTGTACCAAAGGTGAGACACATGTCGACACTACATATTTATAGTATTTTAAGTCAATATAAAGACTTAAGTGACCTTGTTAACCACGTTGACCTCATCGATTTGACAGGTCGGCGGGGATTAGGTTTAGATAGAGTTGACCAAGTCAATCCTTTGATTGACCAAAGACTATAAAGTTAGAATGTGAGCCAAGTTTTATGTAGATATTAAGAAAGTAAGTTGATTACGCAAGATCATACATCAGCGGGACGCGACCGGTCACTAGAGGAGCACCGGGAGCTGAGCATCCTTGTGAGTAGTGTTTTCTAATTTATCACTTAACTTGTTATTCTATCATAAATG
>JAJIYU010004741.1:0-23723 GCA_030144865.1 Tinospora cordifolia
TTATTTGTTTAATTTTCACTAGAACTCTAATTTATTTTATTTTTCATGTGTTATCCCACAATTTGCACTCAAAAGAATTTAGTTATTTGACAAAATTCTGGGGTATTACAGACTTGCACAGTGCTCTGATAAACCCACTCACAAGCCGAGCTCGCCAAAACACTGTTAAGCCTCCTTAACACCCCCATATACAACATCATCAGAATAATCACAAGTGATGTGGAAGTATCTAAACAATTAATTGCAGTAGAAATGCAAGACAACCAAAAGTTAACTATATACAGTCTCCTAAATGTAGCAATGACAAAAATGTCTAAGTCAAAATATTTACAATGGTTTTCTTATCCACTATACATCATACTAACTCTCAAAATAATGAATTGCATAGAGAACTTGCCAAAATAACTTGAAAACGCCGCTCTATGCTATAACCACCTCCTTCCCTTTGTCAATGACAGAAGAACCTAATATGTTAGAGTAGTGAGATAATTTGTCCACGACAATCAATCAATAACAAACTTAAGTAATAAATTAGAAAACATTACTCACAAGAATGCTCAGCTCCCGGTGCTCTTCTCATGAACAGTTGCGTCTCACTAACGTTTATGCATAACCAATGTGGTTTCTTAACATCTACTTGAAACTTGGCTCCAATCTAACTTTATGGTCCTTAGTCAATGAAAAGACTGGCTCGGTCAATTGTGGTCCATTTATGGATTTGGTCAATTTAAGTTAATATAGTTAACTCTAATCAAGTCTAACACTTACTGACTTGTATGATTGATAGGGTCAACATGGTCAACAAGGTCAGTTGGTGCCATTAAGCCCTTAATATTGACTCAAACTACAAAAAATTTATACTGTCGACACGTATCCCACTTTTGGTACACAATAAACAACTTTTTCATAAATTTGGCGATTCAATACAACAAATAAGAAAAATTTAATTATTTCCTATGTGATGTACTTTTTCCAATAAGTAATTCATAATATTATATAATATTGTATATATAACATTATATAATATTTCCTATTATTTAACATTATATAACCTTATATACTTTTTTTAACTTATTAATCCTCAAATTGCATAAACATAAATTTAATATATCAATTGATCTCAAAAATATCTTAATTTTAGTGTCAATGAGTTTAGAATTTCATTATGAACATTTCAGTACCTACCAACTAAAATTTTAATGTTAATAGGTATACCTCCTATGTGTCAACTTTTAGGGCCTACATAGATACAGATAAATTATATATCTATGTTCTACTCGTTGATCTGAATACAATGATATATATATATATATAT
Organism: Tinospora cordifolia; assembly: GCA_030144865.1. Classification (NCBI taxonomy): domain Eukaryota; kingdom Viridiplantae; phylum Streptophyta; class Magnoliopsida; order Ranunculales; family Menispermaceae; genus Tinospora; species Tinospora cordifolia. The sequence goes on from JAJIYU010004741.1 coordinate 1,316, forward strand.
ATATATATATATTATGTAGTTTTACTTCTAGTGAAAATATACCATAGTTTTGGATCACACAATTAACTAACATTTTATTAAAAACTACACTAGAAAAACTGTAATTTCTAACTTTCATAATAATTTTGAATTGAAAAGAGATAAAAATAATTTATCCAAAATGACAAATCTTGAAGAAAATAATAGTTTTTCTTTCCTCTTTCTTTTTTTCTTCCTCTTTTTCTCCTTCTTTTTCTCTCTTTTCTTTTCCTTTCTCTCTTGGATTTCTTTTTCTCAGATGGAGTTTTGTGAACAAGAGTAAATCTCTAGCAAGCCTTTAGAGAATTTTGGCAAGGGTCCCACCTCATTAAATGTTAAGATACCTTTCTTCCTTTATAATACCCTAAATCATTTGTACTCAATTAAATGAAATTTATCATTTATTCAGTGAAATTTGGGTGCAAAATGAAACTGAGCTCATTTCAAGGCTAAATTTGGCAGGTTTTCAAAATTCTCATTCAGTGCCCCTTAGGGACCCAAAACAACGTGAAATGAAGTAAGGTGACATGAACCAACTAAGGGGACAACATGTCAAAAAATTAGAATAATTGGTCAAAGTTAAGGTTTTCATTTGTCAAAGACCCTTCAGGGGGTCCAAACTAAAACGAATTGTCATTTGGGTACTTCAGGGGATCGAAATGAACCGAAATAAAATGGAATAACATGAACTTACAAAATGAATGACATGAACTATTAAAACGAATGATATATCTAAAAATTATAACAACTGACCAAGATTTAGATTTTCATTTGTCTAGTGACCTCAGTGGGTCTTAAATAAGAAAAGTTTTTGAGGGAAAATCACCTTGGGCGAAACCATACCTTAAAATGTGGATTAGGTTCATGTGATTCTAGAACTATAGGTTATAAATAATAATTTCATGTAAATAAAAAGATATTAAATTTTATTTATATTTTATGAACTCATGAAGTTATGGCCACCCCTAACATGTGCAAGTCACATGGGTCAAACACCATGATCATGTGCACCCTACCCTACCCTAAGCTCCATGGGACGTGTCCATTATTTGAAACTATGAAGAATGATCCCATGTGCCATATAAATGATCAACTATGCCCACACCTATAGAAACCATGAAGAATGATTCCATGTGCCAAGATAAATGAACATGTATACTAAGGTTACATATAAAATGTTTCCTAAATGTGTGTGTTGGCATACTTGTGACAAACCCAAGATAGAAGTTTAATGAGAGTAGCTGATTTAAAGAGATATAGAAAGATTCCTTCACCTAGAAAAAAATTAGAAAATAGAAACTTACCTCATGCTCACATGTGGAGCCAAAAAGCAAGAGAATCCAAGGGAAATAAAAAACATTCCAAAACTTTTTTTTTTGTGCCCATATTAGAAACTTATTTAATTTTATGAATCATAACACATTAGAATGTTTCCCTACTAATAGAGGACGTCCAAGAGAGATTAGAACGTATTCTAAACCTTTAATTGTGTTCACACACATAAAAGAAACAAATAAGGTTTAAAGATTTTGCTCATACTTGGATTGGAAACCTCAGTGATCCCACTTGCCAACCACGAGCACACTTGCCTTTCTCACCCAAACCATCCCCTTATGAGTTTGGAAACATGACAAAACGCGATGAGCTGCTCTAGTGCCCCCCTTATGCTCATGAACACCTATAAATACCCCCTCTTGCTTACATTCACCTCATCCCAAAGCAAAGAGCTGGCACTTCCATTTTTGCTTGTTCTTGCCCTCTTCTTGACACCTCTTCTCACTCTCTTTTCTTTTTTATGTGAGAAGTTCTTATTTTAGTGTTTTGGAGAGTTTTTAAAGTATTTTTGTTCATGACTAGAAGTTCTTAAAGTTCTAAAAGTTGTGGATAAGGGGAACTTCTACCAGATTCTACAAAGAAACTCCAATTAAGGTGGAGGAGATTTCTTGAACTTCTACTTTGCTCTTTCAAATTTTTAGCATGTTCATGCTTGTTTGAATTCTAGTATTTAGCATGTTTTATTTTAGTTTCATCATGTTTAATCATCTTTTAATTTTAGTTTAACGTGTTTTTTTATATTTTAATCACTCATGAGAGCATGCCATGCTTAAAATTCATGTTTAGGATTTAATTCAATGTATCAAGGATGCTATGTAATGTTTACATGCTTTCTTGGTTGTTTAAAATTTTGATATTTACATTTTGAATTTCTTTTATGATTATATGATTGTTAAATATAAGAAATTGAAGATAAGAACCACGTACTGTCATAGTGACCCGTATCGGTACTATGGGTGTTCATAAGCACAACTAAGGGATATTTGATATGTGGCATCCTATGGAAAGTGACAAAGAAATGTCTTTCCACCATAAAGAGAGGTATCTAAATTAAGAACATCAAGGGAGTGGAACTGCTTTCAGTCTTAACATCAACTATAACTAAAAAGTTGCTTGAATCACTTAATGCATGAAAGTGTTTGAATTCGGATGTGTTATTGATTTGAAATAGCAACTTAGTGGTTTAATGAATGATCCACTGGGCTATATGCTCATCCCTTCCTTTTATTTTTCAGGAAATCGACTTGAATCATGAAGGCCATGGATATTAGATTATTTTTAATTTTTGACAATTCTATTTTAAGGGTATATTGCCCAAATTTTGAATTTAAGATTTTTGCTGAATTTTATTTAAGTTTTGAAAGTTATGTACTCAAGTTTTGATTTAAGAATATAACTTTATTTTATTTGAATAAATAAAGAGTTTGAAGTATTCATTTATCTAATTGTATAACCTTATTGAATTAAAATTTAATATATTGGGATGTATCTATGAACGTTTTCAATAAGTGTTTAAATAAAGGAATTGAGATGCAAGTTGTGTACTTGTAAATGTAACATAGGACCCAACCCGCCTTGTGATTAAGCTTAAACCTATTTCTACGGGGTCGGGGTGTTATAAGGTGGTATCAAAACCTAGGCTTTAGGTGCCTTGGGCTAGAATTAGAAAGTCAATCTGTGGCTGTTTGACTAGAATTAGAAACTCAAATTAGGGTTTCACTTTGAATTGAATCGAATCAAATCTTGAATCCCTTGGGCTACAATTAGAAAGTTGATCAGTGGCTATTTGACTAGAATTAAAAACTCAAATTAGGGTTTCAATTGAAATTGAATTGAATCTTGAATGCCCTACCTTCTATTTTTGAAATTGAAAAACATTTTAGAAAGTGTTTTCAAAAAGGAAGTATATGTTTTTGAAATGTTTTGTTTGGATACAAATACTACAAGCTGAGCTAATAGTGGGTAAGCCTTTTCCTAAGTAAAGCTAAATATTGAAAGGGTAGTGGGTTATCCAGCCCTAGAAAGTGCAGCTGCTAAGCAGACTTCAGTCTTGTCGCCTGATCTAGAGGTTGTCCCACCAACTTATATGACTGGTCTGAGTTGAAGAACACCCTTACTTTCTATAAAAGAAAATTAGAAGGTAAAAAATTAGGGCAAAAAACTGTTTACAAGTCGAAAAAGATGCCAAAGGTGGTGTCTTGACTAGATAGAGGTTGTGAGTCAACCAGTTTGAAATCATGGGTCATGGGGATTGACCTTAAGTAGAGAAATGGGTGTAGCCATGAGTGACATAATGGATCAAAAGCATAAATCTCTAGGACATAGGCTAGAGACTGAAACTTGTTTAAAAACAAAAAAATTGTTTGATCAGAACACGGGACCGGGAAGCTTCTATATCTTTTAGTTTCTATGTAGTATGGGATGCATAAGAATTCAAGGATATGGAGGAAACATGGATTCGGAGCATGATAGACCATGAGTGGTGAATGATCGATAACTATGGCAGAATAGGTTTCTCTATGCTCGCTGGTATGAGACGGTGGAGTATAGTGGTCTCGGGAACCTTAGTTATCAAGCAATTTGCAAAATTGTTTGGATGAGGCTCTATTTTGGGTGAAAGCCTAAGTGGAAGGGGTAGAGTGGTATGGGACACTTGAACCTGAAAGCTTAGGTGGAAACTTGGAACCTTGTTGTGCGAGCTTGATTGTATAATTGTATGATATGCATGTTTTACTGTTTATTTACTTTGAGACCAAATCCTGTACCCATGCATGAAAAGAGCCTAGAAGAAAAACTTTAGGCTACTGAACAGATTAGGAACCTAGAAACTGAATCTAGAGTCATGATAGTACGAATGTTGGTTGAAACAAATGTTAATGTTAAAAAGATGAGCGGGGAAGAGTTTAAGGAGGTCTTCCACGAAAAGTTCTATTCAGAGATGACACTATGGAAGCTACAAGAAGACTTCGTCAAGTTGAATCAGAAGGACTTGATTGTAGTTGAGCACGAGAGAAAGTTTACCGAATTGGATAAGTTCTCTCAGGAGGTGATCTAAGAAGAAAGAATGAAAAGTAATTGGTTTGCTTAGGGTCTCAAGATTGAGATTCGAAAAGTGATTATGACTCTAAGCTTAAAGACATATAGGGATCCTAGAGCATGAACTCAACTTAGAACAGAGGTTGAGAATAAAGAACAAGAGGCCCAGTAATGAAATAAAGAACCCAAAGGCCTAGAAAAAGAATAAGAGTGGTGGGAAAGCACCACAGACTTAGATATAGGGGCAAAATAAAGATGAACTAAAAAAAATAGGTGAGGAAGCAGGGACTGTGCTATGTGTATAGGTAGAAGGGTCATGTAGCAAGAAACTACTCAACTACACCTGCCCAGGCTCCTCAGCCACAAAACTCTCAGGGAAGAGGTTACATTGACTGGTCTCAGGGTAGACAACAACAACAAAATGCCAAACAGGGGCAAAAATAGGGTCGTGGGTAGAACCAGGCTAGAATGTTTGCTATTGAGGCTTAAGAAGATCAAGACCTACCCTAGAGACCCTATTATAAAAATATATATTAGGAGAACTTGATTAGTCCTTTATTTAAAATTTCTATATGTTAGCATTTATGGGTTTTAAGCTGTGATAAGGTTTTGTACCTATTCTTTTCAATAAATGAAATTTATTCCCTTAAGAATCCTTGTTGTTACATTTTGAAGGTTCAAAATAGAAAGTTTGGGAATAAAAAGTGTTAGTAATAACCCGGGGCCTACCATGTGGTCGAGTCCACTAAGGTGGAGGTAAGGTATGACAAAGAAACTTTGACCTTCAAATAGATTGAGAACTTTAGGTCGGGTATGACCATAAATGAAAAACGAGCCTATCTCTATAACATGTCTTGCCCGCCGAATTAGATCGGGGGGAACAAAGGCAAACAAAATGGCTCACAAGCCTAATAGAAAAATTTGAATAAGATACGCATACTGATCTTAGGTTAGATGCTGAGGATACCCCAAGACTAAGGAAGAAAACATTGTATGGGTAATTGCAGATCTTCTCACCAAAGTGGCTAATTTTTTCTAACCAGATCCAGATTAAGTCAATAAGTCTGAGAAAATTACTCGGATACTAGAGGTTATGTTTAGCTCTTGTGTCTTAGCCATTAAAGGAAATGGGAGAATGTACGAAACTGACCCCTCTCGCATCATCCACTTGAAGGAAGTGAATATTCAACGTGATGCTACTTACGAGGAAGCATCAATTAGAATCCTCAACCATAAAGTATGTAGTCTACGAATGAAGGGTATCTGGTTAGTAAAGGTACACTGAAAACGTCACAGGGTGGAAGAAGCTACCTGGGAACTCGAAAGTGAGATGAAGACCAAGTATCCACATCTATTCACTAAAACTCCTTAGTTATGTACAAATTTCGAGGACAAAATTGTTTTAAGGAGGGTAGGTTGTAATACTCTAAATCCTCTGTACTCAATTAAATGAACTTTATCATTTATTCAGTGAAATTTGGGTGCAAAATGAAACTGAGCTCATTTCGAAGCTAAATTTGGCAGGTTTTCGAAACTCTCATTTAGTGCCCCTTAGGGACCCAAAACAACTTGAAATGAAGTAAGGTGACATGAACTAACTAAGGGGACAACATATCAAAAAATTATAATAATTGGTCAAGGTTAAGGTTTTCATTTGCCAAATGCCCTTTAAGGGGTCTAAATTAGAAAGAATTGTCATTTAGGGTACTTCAGGAGATCGAAATGACCTAAAATGAAACGGAATAATATGAACTAACAAAATGAATAGCATATCCAAAAATTAGAACAATTGGTATAGGTTAAGATTTTCATTTACCAAACGCCCTTCAGGGGGTCCAAATCATAAAGAATTGTCATTTAGGGTACTTTAGGGAATCAAAAAGACCTAAAACAAAATAAAATGACATGAACTAACAAAATGAATGACACATCTGAAAATCAAAACAATTGGCCAAGATTTGGATTTTTATTTGCCTAGTGACCTCAATGGGTCTTAAATAAGGAAAGTTTTTGAGGAAAAATCATCTTGGGCCAAACCATACCTTAAAATGTCGATTAGGTTCATGTAATTCCAAAACTATAGGTTAAAAATCAAAATTTCATATAAATAAGGAGATATTAATCTTTATTTGATTTTTGTGAACCCATGAAGTCATGGCCACCCCTAACATGTGCAAATCACATGGGTCGAACACCATGATCATATACACCCTACCCTACCCTAAGCTCCATGGGATGTGTCCATTATTTGAAACTATGAAGAATGATCCCATGTGCCATGTAAATGATCAAGTATGCCCACACCTATAGAAACCATGAAGAATGATTCCATGTGTCAAGATAAATGATCATGTATACTAAGGTTACATATAAAATGTCTCATAAGTGTGTGTGTGTGTGTGTGTAAGCACACTTGTGACAAACCCAAGATAGAAGTTTAATGAGAGTGGCTGATTTAAAGAGATATAGAAAGATTCCTTCACCTAGAAAAAAATTAGAAAATAGAATCTTACATCGTGCTCACGTGTCGAGCCAAAAAGGAAAAGAATCCAAGAAAAATAAGAAACATTGCAAAGCTTTGTTTTATGAATCATATTAGAAACTTATTTGATTTTATGAATCACAACAAATTAGAATGTTTCCTTACTAATAGATGACGTCCAAGAGAGATTAGAATGTATTCTAAACCTTTAATTATGTTCACACATATAAAAGAAACAAATAAGGTTCAAAGATTTTGCTCACACTTGGATTGGAAACCTTAGTGGTCCCACTTGTCAACCATGAACACATTTGCCTTTCTCACCCAAACCATCCCCTTATGAGTTTGGAAACATCAAAAAATGTGTTGAGCTGCCCTAGGTGCCCCCCTTGTGCTCATGAACCCTATAAGTACCCCCTCTTTCTTACATTCACCTCATCCCAAAGCAAAGACTTGACACTTCCCTCTTTGCTTGTCTTTGCCCTCTTTTTGGCACCTCTTCTCACTCTCTTTTCTTTCTTATGTGAGAAGTTCTTATTTTAGTATTTTAGAGAGTTTTTGAATTATTTTTGTTCGTGATTAGAAGTTCTTGAAGTTGTAAAAGTGGTGGATAAGGGGAACCTCTGCCGACTTCTACAAAAAAAAAAAAAAAAACTCGAATTAAGGTGGAGGGGATTTCTTGAACTTCTACTTTGCTCTTTCAAATTTTTAGCATGTTCATGCTAGTTTGAATTCTAGTTTTCAGCATGTTTAATAATATTTTAATTTTAGTTCAACATGTTTTTTTATGTTTTAATCACTCATGAGAGCATGTCATGCTTAGAATTCATGTTTAGGATCTAATTCAATGTATCAAGCATGTTATGTAATGTTTACATGCTTTCCTGGTTGTTTAAAATTTTGATATTTATGTTTTGAATTTCTTTTATGATTATGTGATTCTTAAATATAAGAAATTGAAGATAAAAACCACGTACTGGCATAGTGAACCATATGAGTGCTATAGGTGTTCTTAACACATGCTTGGAGTGTGTGGTTGCGGGATGCAACTAAGAGATACTTGGTATGTAGCATCTAATAGAAAATGATAAAGAAATGTCTTTCCACCCTAACGAGGGGTATCTAAATTAAGAGCATCAAGGGAGTAGAACCCCTTTCAGTCTTAAAGTCAACTACAACCAAAAAGTTGTTTGAATTGCTTAATGCATGAAAGTGTTTGAATTTGGATGTGCTATTGATTTGAAATAATAACGTAGTTGTTTAAAAAATGATCCACTGGGCTATGTGTGTCACACCCCAACCCCTGGATCGGACATCATATCAGTCAATTTGAGGCCCCGTCGTCGGGTGTCACGCGGCTCCAATCTCGGCGCGTGGTCCGCCGAGGCCTCGGGCGTGCGACAGTTATTGTCATCTTTTCCACAACCTTTATACACAAGGTTTAAATCATTTCTTTAATTTCAAATAATCATTTTATTCATGCTTCACTAAGCAATTGGTTTCAAATCAAATTCACCGGATGTTCAAAATTATATTTATACTGGAAATCAAGATAATAGTAGCGGAAACACTTTTTGGATCAAATCTTTCTAAATCATTGAACACTGTGTAGCGTACCATAACTAAAAATCATCAGTTTATCAATCAAAACAAAAATAGTGTTAAAAATGGTAAAACAGTCTTGTATATACATATACAAAAGTATGATACATGACCCTCTGGCCCAAATTCAAAATATACATCGTAAAAACTATACAAAACAGAGAGATGGTTTAACAAAAATATCACTCTCTCTCACTATACATCCCTCGGTCTCCGGTTTGCATCCTCACTGAGCGCCGGGCCCATGAGTACCTGTAAAATAAAAATGGGGTGAGCATGAAAGCCCAGTGGATCTCCCCTACACATCAATAACATTACACAAACGAGCATACGAAACATGCAAACAGTTTCAAATCATTAAGGGCGTTTCAAACACTTTGGTAGTTTATCCGTTGCGCTCTAATGTTAGGAATTTACCATCTGATATTAGGAATTAACCGAAAGAGTGAACCACCCTCGGTATCCTAATTGTGGTCTTGAACACAATCAGGCACGACATCTTTATAACACAGAAGTTTACCTCTAAGACCATGACCCAAGAAGATACTGAAACCAAGGGAAAAATCCTCATGACTTTTCAAATTCGAGGGTTTCATACGGCCACTTGCAGTTTGGCCTAGTTGGGGATACCCACGATGACCTCCTAGGACATCTGGAGTACCTCAACGTGATGTACCACTAGTGCCCGTCCATCGCCACGGTACGTGGAGTTCTTAATAAACCTTTAATGTTCTTTAGTTTCACAATCATAGTTTTCATTCCACACAACATACATACATGCTTATTCAAAATACTAACCTAAGCAAAGAAAGCAAATAAACACCAAGCTGATCATAATATCCTAGTACTAGAAAGCGAGTAACCAGACATTATGATATCATATTAATCAATCCACCCAAAGCATACATCCCTAGCATGATACTAAGTACAGGAATTTAAACATAGATCATATTCCGTATCCTACGTCCGCATAATACTAAAGAGTGAGGAAGAGATAATCAACCCAACCTGTACGCGCCAGAATACTGCTGGATCGTTACCCCTCGCACAGTAGTCCAATATCGTCAATCTGCATCATTAAATGGTAATGATACATTACTTTAGGCCTTTAATACATATCTAACTCGACCCTAAGGGTATGTTATCAATCAGTGCTTTAGAGTGTACCCAAAACACTCCAAAAACAACATCCAAGTCCATTGACCACGGTCAGTGCGGTGTGGACCGCAGTCTACACATAATTTCCCACTAAATAGTGAGATTTCACACGTGTACACCATACTTGTGACTACTAATCCAGTTTACCACTTAAATCTAGTGTATTGGACATCCAACAATCATTTAAACACATAAACCAACTAAAGAATGGTTGTTCACATGGTTTATTCACCGAAATTTATTGATCAAGCCTTAAAAATGGGATTTTGTTTCAATGAAATCAATTCCTTCATTTCTACCACCATACAACCATCCTAAATCCATCATACTAGTGTCCAAACACACATACAAGGGAATAAACAATAGCTTATCCCATTTGGCTTGGTTTCCAGCCACTAAACCCACAACACAAGGTTCATAAACGAATCTTCATCACTTTGATTCAATAACCATTAGTAGCTACTCATGTATGAGATTAAATCTTAAAGGAAACTCAAAGAAAATCAGGAAACTCACCTTCAAATCGCTCTCCTGTCATCTCCTCTGAATCCCAAACAGTTTCAGTGCAAAATGAGAAAATTGGAGCTTGAAACGTATATATAGCTCGCACACGGACCGCGGTCGGCGTCAGACGGACCTCGGTCCTCAGACAGATTTATGTTCATGGACCTCGATCTTTACTTTATGGACCTCGGTCACCCCTTTATGGACCGCGGTCAGTACTTTACGGACCGCGGTCACCGATGTGACCTAGTTTCTCGTTTCTGCACTTTTCCACTGATGACCGCGGTCTTCCCATAAGGACCGCGGTCCATAGTGTGTTTTTGCACTTCTCATGGCTTTTTCTCACTAGGGACCGCGGTCGGCATCAGACGGACCGCGGTCGGCAGTATGATGTCTTATTTTTTAACGCTCTTTTTCGCACGTTTCTAACTATCCGAATGTTCTAATTTATTTTATCTTGATTAAATAACATACAATGATCATTAAAAACAAGTTTCCAATTATTTTTATATTTATTTAGAATTTTCAAAAATTCATATTGACGTGGATGTATTATAAGACCTAGGGTGATTACAATGTGCTCATCCTTTCCTTTTATTTTTCAGGAAATTGACTTAAATCATGAAGGCCATGGATATTAGATTATTTTTAAGTTATGAAAGTTCTATTTTAAGGGCATGTTACCCGAAGTTTGAATTTAAGACTTCCGCTAAATTTTATTTAAGTTTTGAAAGTTATGTACTCAAGTTTTGATTTAAGAATATAATTTTATTTATTTTATTTGAAGAAATAAAGAGTTTGAAGTATTCATTTATCTAATTGTATAACCTTATTAAATTGAAATTTAATATATTGTGATGTATCCATGAACGTTTTCAATAAGTGTTTAAATAAATGAATTGAGATGCAAGTTGTGTACTTGAAAATATAACATAGGACCCAACCCACTTTGTGGTTGAGCTTAAACTTGTTTCTAGGGGGTTGGGGTGTGACATCCTTCCCTTATCTCCACATCAACGATTTTATCCTCTAAAGTTTTTTCATTTTCCAACACATATCTATCTTTATTTATTTATTTATTTATTTATTTTTATAAATCATCATATATAATTTTTATCATATCTATATGATTTCATTAATTCATTTCATTACCTCATTTCATTTTTTTCTAACTAAGCTCCCACTATGAATATTACTTATTATTTATTTTATTTTTTATTTAATACACTCATTAATTAATACAATTTCTATAAAATCATGCATTTTCATTTATAATTCATTAATTCATACATAAAAATATATCGTGAATCCGTCGACTCAATGTTCAAAAAATATGGGTCATTAAAGATATGTCGAAAGCTTGTATCCCAAACATCAAAGGCAACTGTAGCAAGTACTAGTACCTAGCTAAATTTACCTATAACGATAGTTACCAAGCTAGTATAAAGATGGCAATTTACAAGGCATTGTATGGACGACCATTAAGATCACCTTCACGTTGGGTAGACTTTAAAGATCATGTCTTGACCGGTCTAGAGATGATATGGGAAATGAATGAACAAGTCAAACTTATCCAAAGAGATTGACAACCGCCTAAAGCTATTGGAAAAAACTTGATGAACTTTAGAATTTCAACAAGGGGATAATGTATTCCTGTGACTCAATCCAAAGAAAGGGATTTGACGCTTCAGAAATAAAGAAAAGTTGTCCCCAAGATATACCAGACCTTTTGAAATCATCAAATGAGTCGAAGAGAATGCATACAAGCTATATCTACTAAACATCTATAATACACAATGTATTCCATGTTTCCATGTTACAGAAATACGAGCCTGATCCTTCTCACATCATCCATTAGGAGGAGAATCAAGTTTGTAATGATGCTACATATGAGGAAATAGCATTACGAATCTTGGATTGCAAAGAACGGAACGTATGAACAAAGTTTCTTTTTGGTAAAGGTTCTAGGGAGGCATCAAGCGGTCGAGAGGTTACATGGGAGCTGAAAAACAAAATCAAACAAAAGTACCTAGAACTCTTCAATGGTGTTAATAGCTATACGTAAATACCACACTTACATATTTTACAAATTTATTTTATAGGGATAGATTGTAGTACCCTAGGTAATTTTAAAAATTATAGAATAAAATATTAATAAAATAATACATGATTAAAATTATTAAAACAACTTTTGGTAACTAAACATAATTAAAGTAATTAGAGTTAAACAATCCAAATTAATAATATTTTGAAAAAAAAAATATAAGCACCTTAGGTTAAATAATAATAATAATAATAATAACAATAACCTAAATTAAATTCATAGTATTTGAAATATATATATATATATATATATATGTGTGTGTGTGTGTGTGTGTGTGTGTGTGTGTGTGTGTGTGTGTCTATTTCTTTAGATTAAATAGTTTAAATTAATAAATCAAATTATTTTTGGGTTTTGTATAACTAAATAATCTAAATTAATATTATTTAGAAAAAGTAACATACGCGCCTTCTTTTAAAAGAAATAAAGTAAATTAGTAATAGTTAGATTAATTAAAAAGAATTGAATGAAGAAAAAATAGATAATAAGAAAGATACAAAAATAAATAGGAAAAGAAAAGAAAGAAATAGAAAAGAGAAAAATAATTTAAAAAGTAAAAAAAAAGGAAAAAGAAGAAAATAATAAATAACAAGAAAAGAAAGAAAGAAAGAAAAATAACGGAAGAAAAAAAAAGTATATGATCAAAGTCAAATATATATATATATATATAACCAAAGTGGGAGAAAGAAATAAGATAAAATAATATATGAACAAGGTGGGAGAAAGGAAACAAATATGTCGGAAGGAAAAAATAAATAAATCTAACCAAAATGGAAAGGAAAAAAAAAGGAATCTTTATTATCAAAATTAATTAGAGAATCTAAAAAAAATATTTTTAAAAATGAAAGAAAGAGAGGAAATTTTTAAGATTTTTAAGAATTAAGTTTGAAAACTCTTTACCCAAAAATCTATAAATAAGGTTCATATCCACCCATCGTACCTCACACCTAGCACAAGAAGTCAAAGTGCTCATTCCATGCGCACACCTACCATCCTCTCTTCCTTTCTCTACTTAGAGATTTTCTTCCTCTAGTTTTTCTCTCCTGGCCATGGGTTTTTTCCTTTAAACATGGTTGTTCATCACACCTTCTTATGAGAATAACGAGTGTTCAATCAAGATGCTCGAAGTTTGAAAAGATATTTGTTACTTCAAACTTTTAACGTTTAAAGGCATTTTGATGAGATCTTGAAGCTACGTCGAAATAGTCAACTATTGACTTATTTTGATGTTTAGTTTATTTATTTATTTAATTTTCTTTTATTCTTATCTCAATGATTCCATCTTACCCACCCACGAAGGGTTTGAGGCTCGACCAGGTACGAAGAATACATCTATGTTTGTGCATGAAAGTTGCTAGCTGGCAGCTAATCGAAGTCAAGGCACAAAGCTTGCTTGAGTTTCAGGAATGTTTGCTAAAATAGTGAAGGAACCAGCACCACAATGACTTGTGTGGCTACCACTTACAGCTCCCTCGGAGGGTCTAAATCGAAACCAACTCCCCAAAGGGTTGCCGGATGCCATCCCTTCAAGATTCTCCAACAATTGCTGATGAGTTCCAAACTAGGGTGTTGGAGGTCCCTGAGTCCATGAAGGCCCAAGTGGAAGAGATGAAGAGAGATTAGGTGATGTGGAAGCGGGCTATGGCCAATAGGGCAGCATTGGTGTAGTGTAGTCATCATTTCGTGTAGTAAGTGTAGGACTTTGCAAGGTGAGTTCGGTTCAAGTGTTCATCGATCGAGTGCTTTCGATGAAATCAAAGCAAGGGGCATAGATTGAGGCCCAATAGTGAGCAAGGGATCACCCAACCAATGAATGGACGAGCTCCAAGGAGGGAGGAGAGAAGGAGGCAAGAATAGTGCTTTTAGAGAAGTGGTGGGAAGAGGAAGGATTTGGTTGCTATAGCTGTTGTTCGCTTGGCTGATGCTCATCTTTCTCTTTCTCACTCGAGCATGAGACGACACTATCTCTTCTTTACGAGCCGCTATTCGTTTGAATGAATAGAGTCAAGGCCCAACTAACGAATAGAGTCATGGCCCGACTGCTTCCAACATCCCCCAAGGGGGCACAAAGGAGGGTCACATTCCATTGGCTCGAGTTCAAGATTGCCAAAAGGGTAGGTTGAACTCGAGCTTGCGCAAAGACTATGATAGTGGCTCCTTACCGAGAAAAGAGGGGTGTCGAGCTGACTCAAGAAGATCGTTCAATCGTATTTGGTCGAAGATGCCCCCCCCCCTCCCTCACTTTCATTTCATTTGCAGGATCGCCGCACAAATTGGGTTCTTTGAGGAACCTGACACATCACCAAACTTGACTATATCAAAACACTCAATGAATGACTTATTTCGATGTTTAATTTTGCTTTGAAGCTACACTGAAACAATCAATTAATGACTTCTTTTAGTATTTAGTTTCTTTATTGTTTTAAACTACACCGAGACAATCAAATAATGGTCCATTTTGGTGTTTGAGTTCTTTTCTTTATCTTAGTTTAAGCTTGTTTTCAATATAAGAACATAATTTTTTTAGTTTCAAAATAATAATAATATATATACATATGTTTTAATTTGGGTACAATTACGACTTCTAGAAATAAATGTTTTTTTAATATCTTATTTAAACTATTTTAAAATCAAAGCTTTAGTTTTTGCAAGTTTTAGTAGATTAATATTTTCAAAATAGAAAATTTAAAGTTTTGTTATCGGAAAGTTAATTTTATAAAGTATTGATTTTAATAAGTTATTTTTTTAAAGTTAATTTTATAAAGTAGTGATTTTAGTAAGTTATTTTTTTATATTTTGAAATTAGTTAAGCATATAGCAATATATATTTAAGGTTTTCAAAAAGGAAGATTTAAGTTTTCCAAAAAAGGAAAGTTTTTAAAGTAAAAGTCTTAAAATAGAAAGTTTCCTAAATTAGAAACTTTCCTAAAATAGAAAGTTTTCAAAATTATAAGTAAGTTTTAAAAATGGTAAGTTTTAAAAATTTAAAGTTTTAAAATAGAGGTTTCTCTAAATTAGAAACTTTTCAATCGTAAGAAATTTCCAAAAATAGAAAGTGTCTGAAAATAGAAAATTCTCAAAATTAGAAATTTTTAAAGTGGCAAATTTCCCAAAGTAGTAAATAAAAGAAAACTAGGGAGCTTCAAATATGCTAAAATTAGAAAGATTATTGCTAGGCCAAAACACCTCTAGATCAACGAATGGGACACGAAAGAAAAGTAAGGAAAAATACACAAATCAAGGTGGGGATAAGAACTTGGCTTATTTCAATATTTCATGAGTATGAGTAATAAATGTTGTGTACTTAAATTTATGTTGAATTAGGGGCATGTTAGTGTGACTTGCTTGTTTATTTACTTGATTAATGAATATCTTATACATAACACGACATATACTATGCATAAAGAGTTCTTTTGGATTGTTTAATTGCACTTGAAATTATAATGACGATGATCATGATGATTTTGTACACACTAATTATAACATTAATAAAGTTAACAATCCATTTTTCCCAGGCAATGTGCTACTTAGAGGCATTGTTGGTGGTCCGAGACTAAGAACGTTGCTTATGCAACAAAATGGATTGGCCTTGTGCAATCCATAGTTTTAGAATGGTGTCAAAATTGTAATATAAAGTTTGAATGAGAATTTTAAGAATGCATAGTGTGCAAGATTTAGAATGGGCAACTTAGGAATATTGATTCTTACTAGCTCGATTGATTGTAGGTACAAAAAGTTGATTGCTACACTTAATGATTGCAAGTGGTTGTGCATTTGTTATTTCTTCTTGTGTAATTATTGTTATAAGACTAGAAGGATCTACTGGGCTCGTAAAACTCATCACCCTTAGATGTTGCAATGACTTTGATGACTCTATGTTGAAGATTCTATTTAGTTTTTATTTATGATTAAACAATTTAGAAATGTTAATTTAAATTTTGGTTGTTAAAATAAGGACCGGACGTGGACCTAACGATGTTTGTTGCGACTCATTTTAATAAGATCATGATTTTATAATTGAGTTATTAGTTACTTTGAGTTGATTTAGAATTGTAAGTAATACGCTAACTCTTGTTTTTGGATTAAATAATGAACTTCAGTGGCATAAACTTCATATTTACTTAATATACTCATACTTTTAAGTTATTCTTGAATAACAAAATCTATTTTCAAAAAACAAATATTATTAGTATATTTTAAATGTTTTGTTTGGATAGGAAGATTATGAGTTAAGCTGATAGTGGATAAGTGTTGTCTCGAGTAAAGTTAAATATTGAAAGGAAGATGAGTTATCCTGCTCAAGGAGACCGATTATTCTAAGTAGACTTTCTCTCATGCTCGTCATGAAGATTATCCTACCGACTCTTACAAGTGGTTATAGTTGAAAAATATATTTAAAATTAATTTTCTATTGACATAAAAGTTTTATTTGTACTTTGAAAAATATATTTATTTCTAAAGTACAAAAGTTATATCTATATTTTGAAAAATAGTTTATACCTTAAAAAAACAAAGTAGATTTGACAACAATATTTTCAAATGTTTTAAAAGATTTTAGAAAATAATAGTGGGATGAGCAGGGGGTTGTTACATTAACCCACTAATATGATCCTGTTACAAAATCATTTCATGTATACCAAATCAAATTCAATTCATTTAATTTTTATTTATAAATCATTTCTAATGTATTTATTTTATATATTTAATTCTACATATGCATTTGACTTCACATATTGGTGTACATTAACCCAATATTCTAAAAAGAACTTTAAGATTATTTTTCTACTCATACAAAACATTTTCACAACAGAAAATATAAAAAAAATATGCTTCTCAATTATCATTTTAATAATTTTTCAAGTAATTGCACAGAACTCAAGTTTTCAATCACTCACCAAAATTTCGAACGATGTCCAAAACTTATAAAGTTGGTGTTGATGAGTTTAGAATTTTGTTCTATATATTTTTGTAGGATTCAATTAAAATGTTATAAGGTTCTAACATGTTCAAAAGCTACCTAAAGCCATTCAACTTTGGGATATTTATATTGGTGCTTACAGAATATATGAATACTAACTGATTGCATATTTGTGATCTACATATCATCAGGAGTATACTTGTATAATTATTACTTAATTTCATTCAATGTAGAGCAACACCTTATTTTTTAGTGTTACTATAAAAGACCATTTGTAGTAAAAATCATACTTATAGAGTCGTACTCAGTGGCTTAAATAACATTTTTGTAGTAAAAATAAGAAGGTATAGCTTATATACGTGCCAAATCCTTCACAAAACATTTTTTTCTCCATCGTTCTCCGAGTTTCATCTTCCTCTGGCTGAAAATGAACAAAGAAACAATATGGGAGTAGCATGTAACACTCCAACCCCCGGGACTTTTAATTTGGACTTTACTACAAGGCGGGCCGGGCTGATGTTACTTTACAAGTGACACACACTTGACTTTCTATTTCACTCATTTCATGCCTTAATTGAGTTTGACAGTACATCACTTAAATTTAAGAATTTAATAAGGCAATAATACTAGAAATGAATGAAATTCATAAACTCAATTAATTAGATAAAATTGAGTACATAATTTAATCATGAAGAAAAACTATTACAGTGAAAGATTCAAAACTTGGGCAACATGCCCTTACATAGAAATTAGAAACTTTCAAAAAAAAGAACCTAACTAATATTCATGGTCTTCATGTAATTTAATTACTTGAAAAAAATAAAAGAAAGGGGTGAGCATATAGCCCAGTGGATCTTTCTAAACAATTAAATCATTATTTCAATTCAAGCAAACCAAGCATATCAAAAACTTTTGTACATTAGGCAATTCAAACAAATTTCTTGTTTATGGTTGACATTAAGACCAAAAGAGTTTAATCTCTGTGTTCTACATCATTGGGAGAGAGAATCAATCTTGGAAACTCAAACCCCAATATCTATGCAGTGGGATCACTCTTGGAAACCCAGTTCAAAATCATCAATGGTAAGTCGGCAAGCTAGATCAAGGTGGAACACACACGATGACGCTATGCAGCCCATCATCGTGTTGGTATGTGGTTAGGATCATTATTTAATCTTTTCTTAGTGATAAAACACACAATATCGGATTAAACCATCAATATAACATATATATATATATATATAACATGAATCATTAAATATTTATTCATGGCACAATTCGGCAGAGTTCCGTTACTTCAAAGCTTCTAAACACTCAGGAACTCTCAAGAACAGTCAATAACTCTCAAGAATACTTAAGAACTAAGGGGATTGCCAAGAAGAAGGCCAAAGAGAGTCAAGAGAGACTAGTATGCTCTTGATTTGGGATGAAAACAATGAGAGCACTAGGGGTCCATTATATTAGAAAAGAAAAATATACAACATTTGCGAAATATTAGTAATTGAAAGAAAAACAAAAATAAAAATAAATTAAATCAAGAGATAAAATAATTAAAAATTATATTTTATTTAAATGGATGCATAACCTATGGTTTGAGAAAAATAAAAAGGAAATATTGGTTGATTGAAATATTGGTGGATTAAAATCAAAAATTGGTTTGAGAAATAAATCAAGTATTGGACGATTGAAAAATAAAAATGAAAGCTTGCTCTTCAAGCTTTAGAGCAAGAACCAAAAAAAAAAAAGAGAGAGAGAAGGAGCTAGAATAGTTGAAAAAGAAAGAAGAATCCAGAAGTTGTGTGAAAGAAAGAGTTACACTGCTCGTGCATAAAGGAGAAGATGCACTATGAGCTGCTATTCCTATGCAAAGAAGAGTGGAATGAAGAATGAAAGGGGTTGTGATTTGGGCGAACATAAAAGAAGAGGAGAAACAAAGGAAGAAGAGGTGTTATGTTTGGATTGAAACAAAGAAGAAAAGGATGTCCTACTGGTTGTGAATCTTGAATAGAGAAGGAAAAAATGAAGGTGAGAGCCGTTGTGTGTGATTTTGGCAAGTGAAGAACGAAACCCTAGCTGGTGCGTTCGAGTTACATTAAGAAGAAGAAGAAACCCAGCTGTCGTGATCTGTGTGTGAGGAGGAAGAAAACCAGTTGCTGCATTTGGACGAACTAAGAACGAAGAAGTTGTTATCTTGTGCGAAGAAGAACGAAAAACGAAATGAGGGTTTCTAAGGGTTTGAAACATAAAAACCCTAGATTTACTTTTCAATATGCCCACAAAATTGTCCCAAAATGAGCTCCCATCATTCTTATTTGAGATTAAAGGGATTTGAACATTAAAACCTCCATTTTCATTCTCAAACCCAAATCTGAGATAGTGAAGCCCCAGATCTTATTTTTTGTGTGTGAACCACCATTTTACTTTCACAAACCTTCACCAAACTATCCCAAACTCATTTCTAACCCTTTTGAGTTGTGATCTAGGACTTTTGAACTCATGCAAACCATTTGAACTCATTTCCAAAACTAGATTCATGAAGAACACTTTAGCAACACAATCTGAAATTTTTTGGGCATGAAAATGATGAAAACTTGATGCCCTAGATTGGATTTTTTGCACAAAAAAGCTTCAACAAAGAAATTAGAAATTTAGTTGTTTGTTTGAAGGATTTTGAGAGGGTTTTGGAGCATAAATCCATGAAGAACACGTTGCGAAAGGGGGTTTCAATGTTCGGAATGCATTGGAATATGGTTAGTTTCATTTTTGTTTTTAATTAGTGATTTTGAAGTTCCATTATTGTATTTTGAGAGATTGAATGTTGGTTTTGGATATGTAATAGATTTAGGGCATCAATTATCAATTTCGAAAGGGATTTGAGGTATTTGGAACGAACTTCGGAAGCAGAAAGGTATAAATCTATTAATTTAGAAGTTTGTGAATTGTAAATAAATTGGAAGCACTGATGTTTACCCTCAATGTATTCACAATTTCATGAACTGCAAATGCATGATTTGCCGGTTTCATTGCTTGAAACATTGCAGAATTTAGGCATCGAACCTCATTTTTTAGGATTCTAGAATTTAAGTTGAAGGTTGCAAGGTTAAAAAAAATGAAAGGTTTATTTAATTAATTTTGAAACTGTTATGAATTTGAATCAATTAATTAAATTCTTGGAGATACAAAGAATGGGTTGAATTAATCAAGAGCTTTGAAATAGAGAATAAGGCAATTTGGAGCCTATAGCTAAAAGGTTTGAAATTAAATTTTTATTTCTTGTTGAAATATTTATTTGTGATTATAAATATTTTGTTTGATATGGATGTGAATGAATGAAGGAAAAATGTCGAAGCTAAGGGGGTTACGGAGATTTGGAGATTGAAAAATTAAATTTATTTAACACTTAGATGCAAATATTGGAATGATCTTGTTTAGATAGAAATAATTATTTAAAAACTATGAAAATTCTTAAATGTCTCATTAGCTGAAAGTTATTTTATTTAATTTGAAAAGGAAGTAGGAACCTAGAAAAATGTACTATAATGATTTTTATTACAGATTTATATTTTGGAACGAACCCTAGCAACGAATGGAGGCAGTGGAAATCTGAGAAAATCTTAGGTGGGGAGGATTTCCTTGCTTACTTGTATTATTTTGATTTTAATCTGAAATATGATTGTTTGGTAGTTTTAGGATCTTTTTTATGCATGTTTTGATTTATGTTAGCTTGATTTGTAATACTCCAGAATTTTGTCAAAAAAATTTAAAATAAATAAAATAAGTTGAATAAATTAATTTCAAAGATTTTAAGAAGTTTTGGGTGCAAATGGTGGGTTGGCACATGAAAAAATAATTTATATTGGAGATATAATAAAATTTAGGATAATTAAATGAAAATTACAACTTAGTGGAATTAATTATAAAATTTAAGGAGTTGCTTAAGAAATAAATAAAAATAAAGTATAAATACACATATAGGTTAATATGGGTATAAAAAAGGTGTGTGTTAGCACAATAAATGTGAATATTGCATATTATAGGAATATATACATAGAAAAATTTATATAATTAAATAAAAATATATTTATCAGTGTATAATTACATGAATTATTATCTGAAAATAAAATATGAAATAAATAAAAGTACATGAAAATAGTAAATATGGATTATTTAATTAAAGATATTAAAGAAATGAGAAAATATCTAATAAATACAATATTAAATAAATTAGAAAGGAAAAAATATTAGTAAGTACATAAAATAGAATAATTTATACAATACAATCAAGTTTTTATCAATTAGAAAGTGGGTAATTGCTAAAATTCGGATTATAAAAGCTTTAGAAAGTGATTTTGTAATTAGAAACACGATCTAACGGTCCAAAACGAATCTGTAAAATCCAACGAATGAGATTGAAGTCCAAAACGACACCCAGGAGCATCGAATCACCAAGATCAAACGTCTCACGATCAATCTCTCAAATCCAACGGCTTAGAAACGATCGACCTGATCTAACGGTTCGGATGGTTTTCGCTGATCGCGAAAGTACAGCGATCGAGGAAAATCCAACGACCAGGATCTGTGAATCCGTTCTGATAATCATCTGTGCTGTACTCGAGGTCCATCCAACGGCGAATATCAAAACCATTTTTTCTAAATCGCGAACGGTGCTGCGCTCAATGATGATCAATGGTCCAGACCAAATCCGAAAATCTCAATCGCGATCAGATGCTGTGATCGAGGATAATCAATGGCTGAGATCTCACCCGCCAAAACTCAATCGCGAACGAACATTCTGCTCGAGGAAATCTGACGGACGAAATCAAAGATCTGATTCTGTTGCTTGATTCGAGGAAAATCTAACGGTGCCGATCGAATCCTAATACGTGTCTCGAGGCAAATCGAAAGGCTGCCATTCTATCCGCCCGATCTGATCACGAATGAAATCTCGATGACGATCCGACGGGTCCGATTTGCTGCTCTGAAAATAATAAAGAAAAAAAAACTGAAATAATACCGAAAAATCCGATAAAATTCTTAAAAAAAATCCGAAAAAAAAATGTTTCTAAACCCAAAAATTTTTAAAAAATTTCTTACTATTTTTTTATGCTTGGGGGGCATGAAAATTTGAATTTTTGCAAGTTTTCCACCAAAAAACTTACCATTTTACACTAGTTTGAAGCCTATATAAAGGACCCCCATGCTCACAATTCATCTCATCCCAATTCAAGAGCATACTAGTCCCTCTTGAATCTCT
>JAJIYU010004742.1:0-23654 GCA_030144865.1 Tinospora cordifolia
TCACGCTCCTTGTATTGTGTTTAATTATGACTTCTAATGAGTGGATTAATCTGCAGTTATAATAATGATTATGAGATAAATTTCTGTAGCATATCACGCTATTCAATAATGTCATTATGATCGCACTCACAGAGACACAGACACCTATGGTTTATTTGGCAAGCCAAAGGCCCAAAAGTAAGATATGGGGTGCTTTTTTCATTTTCCTTTTGCATTTACCAATTACTTTACCACTTTATTCTATTGGCAATTCACCTTTACTTTATTTTGTCTTATAGAAAACATTATCAAATCTTTCAAATGAATGTGCTTTATGCAAGCACTTGGCTAAGTTATATATAAAATGGGCCCTTGTCTTTTATCAATTATACACCTATTTCAGATTTATGTTAACTTGTTTTTTTATTTCTTCACCTTTATTGTTTTGAGAGAGAAGAAGAATTGCAGAAAAACAGAGAGCGAGAGAGAGAGAGAGAGAGAGAGAGAGCAATGCAACTCTAAATTTTCATTATTTGATCTTAAAGTATTAATGCAACTCTCTAGTTTTTTGTTTCTTGGTGAATACAGGTATTTCTACGAGCTAGTATAGGAAGTTGACTTGTATACTTGCTATCTCTGCTAAACAGATTAGAATGTCTCTTTCTAACTTCTTAACAACTCTAATAGCCACTTTTTAATTACCTAACAGCTTAACAATTTCTTAACAGTGGAGACAGTAGATATAGATTTAGCTATTTTTATCAGTAGAAGCTGTAGTTGTGGCTACAGTTGTTCCAGATATCTTCACATTCCCTCTCAAATTAAAGCTTGGAGAAACAACTAGCTTAAATTTGGAAAGGAGGAAGATAAAAACATTACATGAAAGACTTCTGGGGAACAAATCTGTAGGCTGAAATTTACTTGGCACAAAGCGCAACTCTGATAAATCAGCAGTAAGGTATTCTCAAATGTAATGAGCATCAATTTCAATGTGCTCTGGACCAAAATGAATTACAAGATTGCAAGAAAGTGATAGAGCACTTGCATTATCACACCAAAGAATAGGTTTTGATGGTAAAGGAAAACCAAGTTCAGACAATAGTGAATTAAGCCATTATATGTTGCAAGTTGCAGAAGATAGAGCGTGATGATATTCAACTTCTGTGCCGGATTTAGCCACTACCCCTGTTTACGAGAACGCCTAGTGATCAAATTGCCACCCAAAGAAGTACAAACACCAGTTGTAGGCCTGTAATCATCCATGCCCAATTCGCATCTAGAAGTTCTAATATAAGATGAGAAAAAGGTTGAAAACAAATGGCATCCTGAAGTGTGCCTTTTAAATATCAAAGCACAAGCTTTGCAGGTAGACAAATGCACATCAAGCGGATTTTTCAAATACTGACGTAGTTGATTAACAACAAATGTAATATCAGGTTTGGTATGAGAAAGATATTGGAATGCACCAATCATTCTTTGATAAGGGTCAGGTAAGAGAAAACTTTCCAGCGAGAAGAAGACAACATAATAATTGAACTCATAGGTGTTTCAGCTAGCTTAGCATTAACCACACCAATTTTGTGAATTAGATGTAACACCCTGCCTTTCGAGAATCATCACTATCAGGTAAAATTTTATGAATTTTCTTCATTCAATCACAATGATACATTTATCCAACTATATAAATTAGGATCCTTGAGAGATAGTCGTGCTACTTATGTTATTTGTCAACAAACTGCACTATAGATCTCAACAATTTATAAAATAGTCATTGTCATTTTTGAGGTATTTAAATTTTAATCATTATGATTAATATATCCAAGGCATCCAAATATATTGTATTAATAGAAACCAATGAATTTGTGCAATTACATTTAGGTGTTTTGTATTAAAGTACGTAATGCTCAACATCTAATACTCCGCTGTTTAAATATAAAAATAACTACTGACTCTAAAATAAAGTCATTAATCAAATTCGGCTTCACAGCGTTTGCAACTTAGTATTAATGTTTATAAACTTCTAAATAAAATGATCCTATATAATTAATATTGAACTTTACAAAGGTTGGGTATTAAGATGTAGCATTTATGCTTTTCAACTTAAAAAGAAAATAAGATGTAAGTTCAAAGAGTCTAGTGGATGATACGAACATATTATAA
Source organism: Tinospora cordifolia (assembly GCA_030144865.1). NCBI lineage: Eukaryota > Viridiplantae > Streptophyta > Magnoliopsida > Ranunculales > Menispermaceae > Tinospora > Tinospora cordifolia. Next base: position 2,140 of record JAJIYU010004742.1, read on the forward strand.
GCATTATAAAAGTCAATATACCATACACCCAAACATTTATTAATCATTAGATGATCAAACATTAAATTGTTTATAATTATAGTTAAGACCGAAGGGTTCAATCCTGGTGTCTTTCTGTGGTCTAGGAGATCATTATCTCATCGACACACTATGATATTGTAATACCCTGGAATTTTTAAGTTAATAATTAATCAAGATGATTATAATTAAGTGTCAAATAACTTTGGTTAAAAAAAGTTGTCCATTATTAGAAACTGGACCACTCAATAAGATTGATACAGATACGATAAACTTCAAAAAATTATTTTAAAGACAAAATGATCAAATTGTCGATGAGCTTCGTGTAGAAATGCTCAGGACGTCAATGAGACTTAAAGAAAAATATAAATATAAATATAAATAAAGGTGAAAAATAATAGTATTCATAATAATATTAAGAATAATAATAAAATAATAATAAAATAATAATAAATGACAATGATAAATAATAAAAATCAAATCATCAAATAATTAATTGTTTTATAGTGTTATGAATAATAAAGTTGACTAATAGTGTCATAAATAGTAAAGTTGATTATTTTAATTATTTTAGTTAATTTAATTAATTAAAATAATTAACTAAACTCTATATTTAATGATGATAGTAGTATTCAACCACCATCATTAATTAAAGATGACTTTAAAGAACATAAAAAATATTCTCCAACCGCCACCACTATCATTTTTAATTAATCGTGTCATTTTTAATTAAATAAAAATAAGTTTAAAGGACATGAATAATATTTTTCAACCACTACCACTATCATCTTTAATTAATTAAAGAGGATAGTATCATTTTTAATTAAATAAAGATGGTCATAAAGTACATGAATAATATGCTCCAAACCACCATTATTAATACTTACAATTGCTTCTAAATAAGCATACATGACTCCCCTCGTCTCCCCATTAAGCTGACCTCCACCATACCCTAAACTGTAACACTCCGACCCTCAATCGGACCTCCTGTCACGTGTTACCTCACGTGTGGATCATTGTCCGTTGCGAATCGAGATGCTACTTAAAATCTTCTGTCAAATCTTTTCTTCAATTTCAAAATTCAATCAAATAGTTCTAACAAATGTCTAAAAACACATTTTGATAAAACAAGTATCAAGCAGTTTTCTGTAGTTGTACAAAACGACTAACTAAGAAGTGAAAATCATAAATTACAATTTACACAACAGAGTCACTTCAAACACTTCCATTAAAAACAATAATTGTTAAACATATAATATTGTTTAATGGCATGAACAATTGAGATCCAAAACCAAAATAAATACTTGTAAAATAGTGAAATTAGATTCAAACGAAAATTATACATGAGATTCTATTACAATTAATTTAAATAAAATACAACCTCTAAAGCCACCTATTCTGGACAACCTCTCCCATGAGGTGTCCAATCAAAAGTGCGAGTCTTCTGAAGTAGATTGTTGTGTACTACGTCCACATGTTCTTGAAAAATAAAATGGGAGTGAGCTCAAAAACCTAGTAGATCATTCCTACACATCGCATGCATTATACAGATCAAAATTCAAAACATTACAAACACTTTCAAACATTAGGCGTTTTAAACATTTATTTAGTTTTGGTTCAAGTCTAAGACCGGAAGAGGGTTGAGATGCCTCTCAGTATCCTCTATGATCTAAATCAGAAACAAATCTCGGGTAACGCCTAAGGCAGGTTACCTGTCAGAGTCACAATCCAAGGGAGTGTACTTACTAGCATGGAGTACCATCTCTCAAGGACTTCTAGCTATCCTAGATAGCTCAAGGTTGAGAATACCTACGATCCGCCTTGTAGTTTGTCGATCTCAAGCGGTGGCATATAAGAGATACCACCTCGATCCGCTTCAGGCTCATCAATCGCATCAGTACGTAAATTTTTAATAATCCTTCGTCTTATTTAGTTTTACAAACAAGCATCAATCATGCCAAACGTTTTCACAATCCAATGCATAATTTCTCAAATTATGCATACAATGCAATAATAGTTTGAATAAATAACAAATGTTATAAGATGCAATCTACATGATAGTCAAATGAATAACTAATGCTATCTAATGCATTTCTTGTATTTATCCATGTCATGAAATATTTATGCGTGAAATGAAAGTGATTTATCCATGTCATGATATATCTTCCAAATGATTTATAAAATAATCTCATAGATATTCATTGCTCTATAATTTTACCTGACAATAGAAAATTTACATATTAAATTTTCTAGGCCTTTATTACATTTCTAAATTAAATAAAATAAAATAATCTAAAGCTTAAAACCATTCAAAAATCTCCTTAACTCTTAAATAAATAATTTCTACTTTAGTAAGAAAATTCTAATATTTAATATTTGCATCAAGACTCCAAATAATTTCAATTTCCAATCACTGAACTCCCAACTACAATCGTAATCACCATTCACTTTCATTCTAGGCCATCCATATGAAATTCCTTATAAAACGGTTTCCAAAAATTCAGATTCCCCATTTCACCACATCACTATACAAAACTATATTCATTTTGTTCCAAATTTTGAATAGAACAACTTTAATTCTAACTGTTACCTCAAATGTTGAGCGGATCGAATTTTATGCTTATCCTAAAGATTCTTACATTCACAACCTTCATATCCTCTCAAAAACTTGTAGATCCATAAAAAATTGCAAATAAGTAGTCAAAACTTTCAGAATTTAGTCTAAAATTACTAATTCATCGATTTAAAAGGAAGATCTGAGCTCAATTTACTCCGAATCATTTCGTACTTGGAAAACCCCAGATCGCCGATCCCTTTAGCGATTTTGATACTATTAGCTTATAGAAATTGATTTAGACAAGTTTAAGGCTTCAAAATCTTACCTTAGACACTTAGAATTGCTCTAGATCTGATCTGGATCATTTTGATTATCTCCGCGCGAAAATTTGATATCCGGTGTAAAAAAACGGAAGTCCCAAACGATTTGCGATTCTTCCGTTCGGTTTCTTCTTCTGTTCTTTGTTTTTTTTTTCTGTTTAACGATTAAAAATGAGATGAATAGTAACTCGAATGAACAATACCCGCACATGAACAATACCCTATTAATTACTGTTTATAGAAAAAATTTTTACCCAGCTCACCTTTTTTTCGAAATCAGTTCAAAAACCTTCCATAAATATCTTTTTTTGTTTTTCGATTTTTTTCTAACTTTAACCAATGTGATTTATTTTATTTCTTTAATAAATATTGTAATAACATTTAAATTTTGTTTTCGAACATTTTTATATTTATTTAATATTTTTAAAAATTTATTTATTTCTTTTTCTCTTTTTTCTAAAGCATTATTAAATCTAAAATTTATATTATTTATTATTTTTTTGTAAAAATTTTTATTTATTTCATTTTTATTTTTATTTTAAATTACCATGTTTCTACAAAAATAATATTTTATTTTATATTCATTTGCAACGTATACGAGCTCGTAAAATTGCGGGGTGTTACATAAATACTAACCTTAATGATCAAAGCTCTACTATAAATAAAGAGTCTCTCCTCCCATTCTCCTTATACTAAATTGAAGCATTTAAGTTTGCTTGAGAGGAAAGGAAGAAAATGAGAGTTTGAAAGAAGATGAGCTAAAGTTGAGATATAAGTTCTCTCATTAGTTTCTTAAATTTTTTTTTCTATTCTTTTTATTTAATGCAAAGTTTTTGTTACATTATAACCTAAAAAGACCATACCACTTTGGGTTAGTTTTTAAAGACCATAAAATACGCAAAAAGGTCCAAACCCTTCCCCATCAAAGAGTGGCCAAAATAAATGTTTCAAAATTATCGCCCAATATTAGTTGCGAAACATTAAATTTCATGTCATTTCTAGAATGGTGGAGACACGATCCAAGGAAACTGTCACTACCATGTCAAACCTGGACAAGTGTACTATAGAATAGAATTAAGAATGACCTCAATTAGACACTCGAAACCCTCGAACCGACCTTCCAAAAATTATTGCGCAAAAATGGGACAAATTTTCAAACCAGCAGGTTCATGAGCATTTCTGTTCAAACATGGGCCTAGATGAGGAAAATGGTCATTGTCATGACGTTCTTCATCACGAGCACTACAAGATTGACCCAAGAATCACATAAAACGGAGTCTCAAAACTCAAGTTATGGCCTCTTGAAGATTGGTATATTACAGATATAATTCGTAAATTAGACCTTAAACAACCCATGTCAAAGTTCATGGGCTATTTTGGACCCGAGAACACTTTAGAGGTCATTTTGAACCTAAATCCAAGTTTAAGAGCTAAATTCAATGCCAAGTAAGACTCGAGTGCTTTTGTAAGAATCTCGAAGGACCGACACCACTATGAGCATCAAGTGAAATAAAAAAAACGTGAAAATCGAGGTGGAGATGATTTTCCACTCATACACTTTTTAACCATATTTGCTTGCATATTATACATAAAATGCCCTAAGTGGTAGTAGAATGCACCCTTTATGGATCAAATGATTAAATGCTTATATTTGAATTCATTATGTGAATAATGAGAATATGATTTGAATATATGTTGTTTACTATGATCATATGCACGTGACCATGATAGATTTAGAGCATATACATGATATTGTTCGTGAATGAAATTATATGCACATAAATTTACTAAATGAGTATAGTCTATGAGAATATGTCATTTTAAAATTCAAGCATAGTAAAGATATGATTAAATGAACGTTACATATCATACTCAAATGCATGAGGGTATGAAGGATCTATCTTTTAGAGAATTATTATTTAATATGCATGAATATGTTAGTACCAAATACAAAATTACTCTTAACAAGATAAAAATATACTTGGAGGGGTTGATTGGTCTAAGGACAGTTAACGATGATGGTTCTCACATTAACGTCTCGATTAAGAGACAGGTGTGTGATCACACTTTAGAAACTCGATTGTACATCGTGTATCTTTCAAGTCTGCAGACTATTGGACATACGGACGCATAGCCTGGATGCTAGTGATGCTCCTGCGGGATTCACTTGGCCACAGGTATAAGAATCACCCTAGGGTCGGCCACTCGACCTCGACCGACTGAAAATAATCTACTATTTGTATCGCCTAATGTATGAAAGTAATTGATTGTATGATGTACTTGCTATATTGTTAGATTGTCTGTAAATTAGAATGATTCGTTGGGCTCGTAGAAACCAGTATACCAATTGAGGGACTTGGGCCAGAACTTATTATCCTTATTTTCTTGATTTTTGTGTTTTATGATGTTACTTAAACACTAGTATTTACAAGAGCATAAATGTAATGATTAAAGATCATTTGATCAATTAATCCTAATGTGGGGTACTTTTGACACACCATTACTATGTTATGTTTTTGTTATTAATGCTCACGATACTAATGATACTGTGAAAACTAATTTTAAAACTAATAAACTAGTAGGATAAAGAAACGACTCAGATAATCGTAACACCCTAAAATATGCAGAAAAATGTTTTAATAGTTCTGATATAGAGATTACAAGTTTAAGTTGATAGTGGATAAGTCTTGTCCTAAGTAAAGTTAAACATTGAACGGGAGGTAGGTTATCCTACTCTAGAAAGATATGATTTTTTAAGCAAACTCAGTTTAGCTACCCTGATTGGAGGTTGTCCCATCAGCTTGAATAAGTAATCAAAGATGAGGAATAAGTTTTCAAATAAATAAACTATTTTTCTAAAATATCTACTTAAAAAAGGATTTTCTATTCTCATATGTATATATATGTATAAGGAAATGATTTTTAAATATCTTTTTTTATGTTACAGATGTCTACAGATATCAACCTGCAAATGCTAATTAGTTAATAATTTATGTTACGTTATATGCTATATTAACTAGTAATGGCATGTGCAATGCCTGAAGGGTTATAATTAATTGTATTAATCAGATTTAACTTATTAATTTAATTTTATACTTGTATATTATTTTAAAAATATTATATACACATTAATTTTTTTATTATTTAAACATATTTTCACACAAGTTGTTCTTTAATACATCCATGATAATATTCATTCATTGAATTCCTCACATTATATACATATGTGCAATTTATAATAATAAAATACAAATTGAAACCAACCCATAAAATATATGATTGTTAAAAAGAAAACTGAGCTGTATTTACATCTGGAGAAAAATTTAGGATAAAAATAATTACAAATGTAATAAAATGAGAGACAAATAAAAATTAATTTAAAAATAAAATTTCAAGATTTTAGAAACTATAGACTATTGATTTATTATTATTTTTAATTCTTTATCTACTGTGTAATTTTAAGTTAATAATAAATATGATTTTAAAATCTTATGATATTAAAATATATAGATGATATTTAATATATCTATTTTTGTTATATTTTTATATATATGTGTGTATATTAGACAATAAAACAAATAGAGAAAATGACCCAAAAAATAAAATAATATAATATAATTAGAAGAGAAGAGATGAAGAAAGAAAATAAAGAAATAAGAAAGAAGGAAGAAGCATGAAATGTGCTGGGCGGTTGAGTTGCAGAACATAGGAGAGAGGAAGACGAGAGAAAGAAGACAGATTTTTTTTTATCATTCTCCCCTTAGAAGGTAGAATTTCTGAGAAAAAAGAACACTAACACTAGTACATAAAAAAAATACAAAATGATCAAAAAATCTACCTTGGCATGCCATAAAGAAGAATTAACATTGGTAAAAAGACCAATGAACTAGGCAATTGACCATGAATGGAGAAAGACATAGAATGAACTCTTATATGATAATCAAGCAATTTGTTCTTGCAATACAAAAGGAAACAATATGGAACATGAAAAAGTAGAATCAAGAATTTGAATATGATATAGGCCATCTTTTAAGCTGCCCATGAAGCAAATTCTTCCTCGGAAACTTGTCCTTAACAATAAAGTCATTATGAGAAAACTCAACAATATTTTGATTGTCTTTATTTAATTTGAAATTACTGAGTAGATCTTGTTTAGTAAGAGTGTGATTCATATGAATAGGTTTACAGGTATGAGTGTTTATAGTAGCATTTACCAATATGAGATATAGAAAGTTTTGTACCGTTACTTATAACTTGATCATTACCTTCATACTCTTGTTTAATGGCCGGATTGTTCACATTTGAGGTCATATGACTTGAAGCTCAAATATCAACATACCACACACTGGATCTACCACTGATTTAACAGTTGCATATGGTCCAACTTGCTCATGAAAGTTTGCTTGAAGAAATGATTGTTGAGGATTTAAAACAATTGGCATGTGTTGATTGAACTTTTTTTTGAGAAAAACTTGATTGATAACTCTAAATTGGAGGTTGAAAATTTTAATCATATTAATGATAAAATTGTAATGCCATATCTCTAAGCTCATTGCACACTTAACAATATATCTTTTGTCCTCCACTCTTGGCTATCTCTATTGTCATATCCTTCTCTGTTGTTTAATCCTCCTCCTCTATTGTAGGTAGAATTTTGTTGATTGATTTGCTTCTTATATGAAGAGTTTGGAGCATAATTTGAAGAAAAATTTGATAGATTAACTTGTGCAATCCTGTTAAGTTAATCCATTCTTTGCTCATATACCATAAACAAGTATTATGCATCTTGAAGTGACACTGAGTTTCGTTGTGAAGAAATAATGAGAACCACAACACAATCAAACTTATGACCCACTCCATTCAAAATACTTTAAATTAGACCAAAATCTATGATGTTTCTTCCAATAGGCCATATTATAATATTGCATTTATACAGAAGTAGGTACATGATAGTGAATAAATAGTAGATGCCCACTCATTATTTATGATTGTAAAAATTATAATTACATTATTTTAAATATAATCCATTAATATTTATACAGCTTTATTATTAAGTTAATTAGGTAGTGTTATCTTCACCCACTTCATCTCTCACCCTCCCCACATATTAAAATCCAATATTTTATATTTCTTCACCTATCCAAATTCTCATTTTCTATTTAGAAGCAATTAGCAACCGAAGGGGATCCTTTCTTTTGAGAACTTAATTGTTGCTTTAACTTTAAACCTATTGTCATAGATGCTTGTGCAAGGAGCTTCTGTAATGTAGTCCAAATTTCTTATGATAATTTACATTTAGTAACCTCTCCAGGCATTCATTCACCAATAGAAAACAGTAACCAACACATTAAAGGTTAATCTAATTTGCTCCAGAACTCGATCCCTTCAATTGAGAGACTGTTTATTAAGCTTTTTTCAAACCTCCATTTTTGTCACTAGTTTTCTCATTTTATGAGATTAGATGCTCAAGGCCAAGAAAATTGATCGTCCATCTTACACGAACTTTCCAATTTGTATAATTTATACTACTTAACTTGATCGACAAATTGAGGTTGAGTGTTTTGGCAATGGTGTGATGCCTGACAAGAAAGAACAAAGAACAATATGGAATTGTCCTAATAAAAACAAAGAACAAGAAAGAAAGCAACTGGAACTCTCTTAATTTTACATATCTTAATCTCAGCGTGTTCACCTCTACATGTATTTATACAAATGTGACTTATATATCTCTACAACTCTCTAAGTTATCTCATGTACCAACTATATATATATAACAAAGTGTGTGCCGACATTTTTTTTCCATCTATTTCATACTGCTTTTTTGACTACAGTGAGTGTCTTTGTTCATTGGAATGGCGAATCTACCCAAGAGTTTGTCCTTAGAAAAGGCACTTATTAATTTTTTTTTTTTTTTGTCCTTTGCATAGACAAGTTGTCACATTTGATTTTATAAGCTTCTGCGAGAGAGAGGTGGAAGGCCACCAAGCTAACTAGGGCAAATGCCAATTTCTTATTATTCTTTGCCTATGATCACATGTCTTTGTTTGCAAAGGCTAGCTACTTGTGCTCAAATGAGGGTGAAGAGTCTAACTTGTATAAAAATAAGCTACTTGTGCTACTGAAATATATGTTAACAACTTAACATTCACCTTTTCAATTTAAGAGTAACGCTACATATGATAAAAATATATTGTTATTCATTTATTTAATAATTATAAATTTTATAATTATTTTTTTCTTATATAATTTTTACATAATGGCTTGGTAAATAAGTAAAGTTGGAGAAATTCACTTGATTAATCTACAGAAAGATACCTTGATATGCGCCTTTCCAATTTAATAAGACTAACATGACGTATCATAAACTTTATCTTTATCCATTTATTCAATAATTATAAATATAATACTATATTCTTGTTTTTTATATCATTGCGTCACTCAATTTGTCACTGTGAAACAACGATCCTTTTGGTTCTAGCGAAACCAAGGCGCAATAAGGGATTAAAAAGAAGAAAAATACAGTATGGTTCAATAATCCAGCAAGTGGGCACTAGAAGTGAAAAAGGTATATGATTCACGACACACGACTAAAGTAACTTCGAATAAATAAATAAATATACAAATTTATTGATACAAAAACTTGCCATGCACTTTATATATATATATATATATATAAAACTGACGCACTTATTTTCACCGCTGTATAATACACCCCAAGTCCCCTTCGTTTCTCAACCACCACTATCGTCATGTTTCCACTTCTTAGGCTCTGCCACCGCCGGCCACGGCGGCCGCCGGTTAGGCCTCGCGATCCCTTCTACAGTGACAGCAACTCTTACGACTCCTTTGATGACGAAGACGACGACAAAGAGTCGTCGGTAAAAGAAAAATGCATGCCTTGGTTAAACAAGGGCAACTCAAAACACAAGCATAAAAGAAAGCCACGCCTTTCACCTGAAATCTGCCTTATGTGCAGCTACGATGGCCATTTTAAAAACAAGGGCGATTTCTCTAGCAACCAAAAATATACCGGTGGCGAGAACCGGCTCGTCACCGTGAGCCGCCACTACTCCGCAGAAAAACTCTTCCGGCACCTCTCCACCACCATCTTCGGCAGCGACTCGCCAACTTCATTCAGTCTCAAGTATAATCTTTCTTCTTCTAACTCCCTCGTCTCTGTTGTAACCGATGAAGATCTCCAGCACATGATCAAAGCTTTCGATCGCATTCCCACTTTCAATAATCCTAGATATCTACGAGTCTTCCTTATTCCCAACGAGATTAGTGACCACCCGGATGATCAAACTGATAAAAATAGTACTCTTCCGTGCAAGCTTCCGCCACCACCACTGCCGCTGCCACCGCGGGTGATCGGTGACCCGAAGCTCCGAATGATGTGCAGAACCGGAGGCCGGTTCTACTTCTATCCTTGCCACAGTTCTCAGCCCGCTTACCTTGGCGGTGTGAACCGCATCGTGGTCATGGATCGCCGGCCTTCCTCTCTTGCGCAACTTTTCTGCCATCTCTCTTGTGTTCTCTTCAATGGCGAAGCTTCCTTCACCGTCAAGTACAATTCTCCTAGTGATGGTCTGAATTGCTTGGTGTCTCTCAGTACTGATGATGATTTTCAGAACATGATCGATCTTTACAATTTTTACTCCTCGTCTTCTCCTTCTCACCCTTTCCATCTCCGGCTTTTTTTCTTCCCCTTGGAGACAAATGAAGAAGCTGCCCCATCAGAATCAGATTCTGGGTAAATTTCTATACTACTTAGTTTTATGGAAGCTTTTTTTGGTGGAAAATATTTGATCATAATCTCATTCTAATTTTTAGAGTTTCCGATTGTTGTGGTCGATACTATTAATTACACTTAGTTTGTTAATGCTCCACATATAGTGCTTTTAAGATGATTTTCTGCTCTCCTCATGATGCTCTTGTAAAGAACATATTTATTTTGGCTATAGATTTGACTACATATTTTGGGTCCTCCTAGCTCTTGGTTTTATGTTTAAATTGGACGCCCTTAATTTCTCACTTCAACTTGTAGAGTAAGCTCCAACTCTAAAGAAGAGTCTGAACCCGTCTTGTGTCGAGCTGAGGTTCAAGTTGTTCCAGATCCGGTTTGCAGGTTTCAGATGCAGCAAATTCAGAATTCTGGGGATTTATCACCTTTGGATCCCTTAAAGGTTCAGAAAATACAACAGATGGCTCGGGCTGGAACACTATGCATCGACCAGGCAACAGGAGAAATTCCACTTGTGTCATCCAAGAAAATTTCTTCAAATGATAATCTGCGTCCAAGTGCTGGACAAGCTACTACTGAAGGTGACACTAATGAAGCAGTCATCATATCAGAACCTTGACCTCAGAAATACCATGAATAATTATTGGGTTTTGTTGTTTGTTTGATAGTGCTTTACCCTATCATAATGTTAATTCTGTACTTCACTGTTTCATTCTAAGAATGCTTGCTTTTTTAAAAGGAGGTGTTCAATAAGGTGAACTTTGTTTGTAATCCAGTCTTCCTGCAAGTAACGTTTCCTACTTATTGTTAATTTGATGCATGGAAATTTCGTTTCCAATCTGCAAAATTTAACTATTCGCAATTTACAATAGGAATTATGATCATGTCTTGCAAATGATTGCAACAATATAGGTGTGCATCCAAACTCTTGTCAATCCAAGTTAGTGATTTAATAAAAAATAATTGTAGTTAAATAATTTCTGTTCGGTGTCTTATGCTTGCTTGCATCCCAACTGATTTATTTGACTATTATCAAGTTTTAGGGATGGAAAGAAATGGCATTTGAAAAACTCTTCATTTCTTAAACAATCATTAAGTGCATATGAAGAAAGTTAGGAGAAACATGGTAGAAAGACTTAAAAACAAAGCACTGTGGGCTAAAAAACAAAGCACTGTGGGCACTTAATTTCTTATTGATTATAAATGTAAATGCTAGGAAGCATTCAATGTGCTCTTTAGAACAAAGTCAATTTTTATTAGTATAACCAAAGTCTTTGTATATTAATATCCAAATGATGAAAAAACCTAAAAACTCATGCAAGTTGCAGTAATTTAAGAGTGCCCTGGGTCTCGTGCCATGTATTTTTTGGTACCACTCATAGATCTAAAGAATATAGAGTTTTAAAATATCACTTTTTTAGTATAGAATTCGAAGATAAATTTGGTACCATATTAAAAAATGCATGTTAAATTTAAAAAGATAAGAAAAAAAAATTGTTTGGCTTCTTCAAAACTTCTTCACAAATCGAACAACAAATTAGGAAAGAGATTTAATATAGGTCTCACCATTCCACTTGCAAATCAAAGAAAAAAATTGAAAAAAGAAACTGATATTTCTATGTTTTAAAATAACAGCTTCGTAAATTTTTTTCTAAGTATTTTATTTTGTATCACAACTATGTGAAAATTTTTTTCTTAATTTTATTTTTAATTTTTTTAAAAAATATGAAAAATCAAATTTATACTAACCACTCACTACAAGAAAATACACTTTTTGTGGCAGCACTAAAACTACCACAATAGCTTATTTGTTGTCACAAAAACATTTTCGTGATAACCTTGTGACAATTTAAAATGTTCCACAAAAAGGCTATCACAAATACTTTTGTGACAACTTAACCTGTCACAAAAAGTATTTGTGACAAGTTTTGTGGCAACTTTTACCCCACCAAAAAAAAATATTTGTGACATGTAAAGCTACCGCAAAAATAAAAAAATTCTATTTGTGATAGCAATGACTGCCATAAAAAACCTCTTATAAAATTAATTGATAATTTATAACATTTTAAAATATAAAATTAAATACATATAGTATAAAAAACATTCTTCATTGATACAAAATAATGAATAAAAAACATTATATTGCTATGAAAATGAATATGTTATAATTTTTAACAACATAAAATTCATGCAAAAAAAGTATATTTATACAAAACCAAATTTTTGGTGTAAAGAATTGCAATTCTTCTTCTTCTTCTTCTTCTTCTTCTTGGGCAGGGTGAAGGTCGAATAGGAAGTTTATTTTAAACCTTTTAAGGCGATCACAAAAATAGTTATTTATGACACCATATTAACCATTATAATTTTTTTAATGGCAATTTATCTAAAGTCAGTAATACTTTTATAGCTTATGACACATTTTTAGGTTTTATTACTTATTGCAGAGAAAGTTTGTCACTAAAAATATTTTAATGGCAGTTACCTTATGTGTCACAAATAGCTTGTCACAATTACTTATTGTTCTTGTAGTGACTGGCTGACAACTTAAAATTTTAGAAAAAAGTCTAGTCTTTCTAATTCATGTTTTGTTTTAAGCTTTAACAAACAGCAAAAATTTCAATGAGATATTGATGAGATTTGGAGATCTATTGCCAGCATTTTGCTGATAACTGTTCAAAATCACCATAAACAAAAGTAAAATAAAGAAGAAAAAATATTTATTATAACTCAAGATATTTATTGTATGATAATATAATTAATATGGCTTATCTGGCACACATAATAAAATAAAATTCTCATTATGATTGTAGATGCAATTAAATAGGATTAAAGCATAATAACTTTTTATTGATGTGTTAATGTTAAAATTTTAAAAAATCGACATAAGAAATTAAATTACTTCAAAATCTTTAAAAATTTGTTATATGAGATTATATTTGATGGTTTGGAAAGCTACCTTAACTAGAAATCTTGGTTTTTGCAAAGACATACAGAAGGAGTGGGAAAACGATGAATAAAAAAAAAATGAAGATGAGAGGATAATGGAGACTAGCACAAAAAATAATGGTGAGATTCATTTGGCTAATAAACGTAGGATAAGCAAATAGGTACAGTCTTGTTTTTAGTACTATCCCATTATAATTAAATATAAGACTAAAATTAAAAGGCATATCCATCTAATGTTATATGCCAACAATAAAATGAAATATTAATTGAACTCGACATAAAATACAATACAATCTATAACCTGATCAACATCTAGAGGCTCAAGTGCTGTTAAATGTTTCTCACTAGAAACATCATCATAATCACACCACTAAATAAAAAACTTAACAGAATATACTAATTTAACTATAACAAATTGTAACTATAATTCTACTATACGTTCAGATTTAATAGATCTATCATTATTTTATATGTATATAGCATGAACGAATAGCTGAATTATAATATTATACTTTTATATTTGATTTCTTCTAAATTAATTATAAAAGTTTTCTTCTTTGCTTCTTTTTCTCCCTTTAGTCATACTTTCCAGGTAAATTATTATAGTTAACCAAGAAATCACCTAAATTGCTACTACTACTACCCCTACTACTACTACTACTACTAATAATGATGATGATAGCTAGTCCCAAGTAGCGACCGTGGTGAAGCATCTCCAACAATTCAAGTCTTTGTATATTATTACCCAAAAGTTACAAATCCTAAAAAGTAAAGCGAGTTGCAATAATTCATGAGGAGTGCTTTAGGACTCAAGCTATAGATTCTCTGGTACCAATACGCAAAAGATCTAAAGAATCTACAGGATTAGAAAAAAGAAAGGGTAATCAGAAGGAGAACTTCGAAAGGTCAAGTACCTCAAGAATATCACGTAAAGTTAAAATTTCTCGAGTCATGTTTTTCAAATTTCGACATACATAAATTGATTGTTCAAAGCTTTTGATCAGTAACACAGCAGCAAAAAGTTAAAAATCTCCTGTTCAAAGCTTTTGATCAGGAGATATAGAGATCTATCGCCTGTTTGCCATTATTTGACTGAAAATGCCCATAATCACAATAAAAAGAAATAGAAAGTAAATGAAAGAAGTTAATTGTCTAACACTGGCTCATGACATGTAAGGCATGGTGAAATGACTGATAGGATTAGTATGTATATCAACTGAAGCCGACACATCGAAAACACATAACAACGCATAACCAAAACATATATATATATATATATATATATAAACTGTAGTACATTTTATTATATGCCCTAAGCCCTATATATATATTTTTTTATATACATAGAGGGCCTAGGGCATATATGTACAGGGTTAGCGAAATAACCCTGTGGATTAGACTCAGAAGCAGCCCTAGAGATATAGCCCTCTCCACCAGGAGCCTTCATTAATCCAGCAAAGCTTTCTCCAGTTGATTTTCCATGGCTTCCACCAGCGCCACCACTAATTCCACCTTTTCCGTCAGTTCCACCGCCACCTTTTCGCCCGCCAGTGCTGCCATTACCAACACTTCCCCTACCTTCCATTGTTCACTAGTGTGCAGTAAAAAAAGCTTTTAGTTTTCGACTATTGAAGCTAGTTGGCATGCATTTATAGAAACTAGATGCTTAGGTAGTAGTATTTCTTACTGTAGAAGCAACCCTCCTTTGACCGGTCTCTTCAAATTCTCTGACTCTCGCTTTGGTAGGAGAGTATATTAATTAATGGAACAAATAAATATCATCCATGCAATATGCATTGAATGATTGTCAATTCTGGAACAGTGTAATCATACATCTAAAAAATTATAAATGCTGTAATCAAATAAATAATTAAATTACAGTAATTAAATTAGTATTTGATGCAAATTGTTATCCCAAGTCTCATTCTTTTGGGAGTTGAACGATTTGGCGCTTTGGGCGATGGAGAAATCCAATTTCAATTTATTTAATCCTCCTTGATTTAAACGATGAATGAGCATATTTTCGAGCAAGATGATGAGAAAGTAGTGATTGTATTTCCAATGGATAATAATTATTTTTATGAAACTGTATTATTTATCAGTAAGCACACATCTGAAGATATGCATCATTTATTAATTTATAATTGTGGATGCTATATAAACTTACATAAAAAAATGTGACCTCTATAATCAATTCATAAATGAAATTGAGTTAGAAGAATAGGATTGTGAAGGACATAACGAGAGAAGGCAATTCATAAATGAAATTTTTGTTTTACAAAAATATCGAGAAAAGAGGAAACATAAAACTAAAAATCTCAAAGCTATTAATAAGCCTTGCAATAAAACGTATAATGACCTTAAACAAACAATTTTTTTATCATACTTTTAAATGCCAAAGAAGGAAAAACTTTAAAAAAAAAGAAAAAGAAAAGAAAATATATTCAAAATCTATTTATAGAGAAAGATCTTGTAATATATATTACGTATATAACACAAAAACAAAAGTATATTCTTCTATGTAGATCTACATTCATAATAAAGTTACTCCTAAAATACTTTCTGCTAGAAAAAGATTTTAAATGTTTGAAACAAAGTATACATGTGACATAACATAATAAGCATCAAAAAAGATTAATACTCGATCAAACGTTTAAGAAGAAATTTTTATCAAAATTTGAAAAGCAATGATGCACAAGTCTTTTAAGCACCAATATTTATTATCAAAATTGTAAGGGCCCCTAGCATAATTAGGGCAAACAATAACTTAAAAAACAACCAAATGAGTGTAGAAATTACTAAATTTTAATTAGAAAGGCCATAGAGTACTCAAAATTAATAATAAAATTTAGACTTAAAAAAGGACCTCAGCGACAGTTATTATGATTGTTTGAAGATGGTAGTACATTGTGACGTTAATAATGGCAATGAGCTATTGATAGCATGCACATTTTTCTTTTAAGTTGGGAACAAGTGTTATTTCATTAAGTTTCCAATTGTAATCTTTTACCAAAATTTCATCAATCAATAAACAATTTTAAGCTTTATGTTAAGTACACATACAATTTTTTTGAAAAGAACGATAAAATTTTTTTCCCAACTCTAGCTTTCCTGTGTTTTTTTTTCTTTTTATTTTATTTTATTTTATTTTTGTATATGGACATGAGCTTCTTCGAAATTAAAATTAATTTAATTACTTTAGCCGTTCTTTTGACATAACTACAACACTTAACTATTAAATATTTATCATACATTTTAGAATATATAAACTCATTAGTAATGGTAAGAATTATACTGGTACAACTAAAGCTATTACATTTGTATTCTCTATATATATTTTTTTATTAAGTTATTTTTTTTTATCTATTTCTCATAGTCATTATTTCTATTATCTACCTTACTTTTGCAATTTTTGTATTAAAATACATGTTCTATTTGTCCTCCCAGAAATATAATCGACATCTTAAAAAAAAAAAAAAACAATGCGACAAATAGAATTTTGATATTCTCAATTAAGTTCAAATTAAAAAGATAATCGTACCCAGCACTTCCATATATATATATATATATATATATATATATGTTATGTATGTATGTATGTATCTATATATATCTTTCCTCAAAACCAACCCACAACGAGGACAACAACAATAAGAATAATAACTAATCCACAGCCACATGCACAAGAATAATCAGCCGCTACATTCTTCTTGATTTTGGAAACACTTATAATTATATATATATATAAAGTTCTAATTAAATTGGCTAGTGGTACAGTGTTGCTTGGGTGTCTAGCTAAGACCATTATCATAATCACCCCAAGAAAATTGAAGAACCAACTGAATTAAATTAAAAGAAATATTTAATTGATTATACTACAAAGGAAACTACAATTATAATACAATTGCACATTCATATTTATTAGATTATTATCATGCATACGTTTTAAAATGTGTTTTCGTACTTATCTTATAAATATGAATGTGTAGGGCTCTGGTTTCATTAGTGAATTTCATCAGTCTTGGGCTCTGGTTTAAGCAATAGAATATAGATGAATGCAATATAATTATATCAGTATGTAGTCACACTTTCTGGGGTAAATTATAATAGTTGATGGACATGCCATCAATAACATTAGTTACTAATATTAGGTAAATATCATTGTAAATGTATAATATCGTAACATATATTCTAGAAATACATAGTTTTATTTATGCAGTAATGTAAATCTACAACATATTGAACGTTATGATATTTAAGTAGGGCTAACCTGACATTTTTCAGTAATAACAATCTAAAAGAGAAGAGCCCGCCTCTCTCGGCTCCATAAATTAGTCCCTAGTAGCAAACTCAGAGAGGTGTTCCCTTCCACTTCACTACCACAGTACCGTCGCCACCACAGCCATGTTTTCTCTCTCAAGGCTTTGCCACAGGCCCGCCGGCTCCGATCACTCATCGGATTACTTTGATGAGGACGAGGAGCCTTCAGTGAAACAAAAATGTATGCGATTGATAAACAGGAGGGGTTCAAATGACGAACAAATTATAGAGTCACCTTCACCAGCACTACCTTCCGCTGAAATCAACCTCTTGTGCAGCTACGGCGGCAGATTTGAGGAAGAAAGTAACTATGAACCCAAAACTTATTGCGGCGGCGAGAAACGCATCATCACCGTGAGCCGTTACTTCTCCGCTCCGAAACTCTTTCGTTATCTCTCCACCATCCTCTTCGCCAGTAAGGACAACTTTACTTTCAAGTACCATACTTATATTTCTTCTACCGGTACCCATTGCCTCGTCACCGTGGTAACCGATGAAGACCTGCTACATATGATTGATGAATACGACCGGTTTAATCCTTATAACTTGAAGCACCAGTATATTCATGTCTATCTCTTCCCCAGATATCATCTTCAAGATTTAAATCGAACTTTCCGCAGCAGCAAGCGTGAAGAAACTAAGCTTCGTCTTATGTGCAGAACCGGCGGTAACTTTCACTACCATGTTTGCCGAAATCAGCTGTCTTATTTCGGCGGACTGAGTCGCCTTATCGTAATGGATCACTGCCCTTCTTGTCTATCCCACTTCTTGTCATACCTCTCTGTCACCCTCTTTAATGGCAGCAGTTCCTTCACTGTCAAGTACTGTTTCGATTTGAATCGTCTCGATTCCCTCGTCTCTCACTAACGATGAAGATTTTCGAAATATGATCCAACTTTCTGGCATCGACTCATCTACGCTGTATTTCAAACCTTACCACCTTCTTGTTTTCTTCCCTGTGGACATCCACAACGAAAAAGCTACTACTACCCCATTAAAACTGTCCTTTAGTCCTGATGATATGGCCGTCGCCTCCAGATCTGACGGTAACTCGGAATCAAAATTAGAGCCTGCAGGAGCACCATCTGCAGGTTCACTGGCTGGCGCGGATTCAAACTCTCGGTAAATTGCCGTTAGTTTTTCGCAAAGATTAAACTGCTCTATAATGATATCAGATCTTCGTTATTCTTTGTTGTAACGCTTTTGTATTAAACCTCCTGTCGTTTTCCATTACGAGACTGCTATTGCAACCGTGTGCATTTTAATTAACGTATTGTATGATTCTTCGTCCATAGTTGTTGTAAATTAGTTTCTGTTTGTACTTGTTATTTTTATTATTGGTTTGTGTAACTCGATCGAAACTTCTTTGCACAGATGTGATGCCATGAACTTGAGCTCTGACGAAGAAGCCGTAACTGCACCGGTGTTGCATAGAGCTCATGTTCAAGTCTTTCATGAACCCAGTTGTAGGTTTCACACGACACTGGTCCCGAATCATATTTCTGGGGATTTATCAATCGCGGAGCCGCTACGGGCTCAACAACTCCAGAAACCGCTTCGTCCTGGCCGCTCATGTCCTAGGGCTTAATTTGGCAGAGCGTTTTCATCTCTGTAAGTCAATAGTGTCAGCTGAATTTTCCGCAGATGAAACTAGTTGGGTAGTAGCACTGAACCTGCACTTCGGTCATCATCTCTCACAATCACCCCGAATGGGCTTCAGATATTATTGATAACGCAGTCTTCTTCTTTGTTGTTAATTACTTCGTCCATTAGTAGTACTGTCTACTTGTTCTTTGCTTTTATTCCTTCAACCTTCGCAATATTGGCATAGAGTTGTATTTTAATTCCTCTCTTTCCAATTTTCCTCGTTTAAAAATTAATAAATTTCTCGCTTTCCCTCCTTTCTAGAAAAATGTTAATTTAGTAATATTTTTATCCAACTGTAACACTTATAATAATAAGAAGAATTAAATAAATAAGTATTATATATATTAAGGTTACAATAAAAGATCTAATAATTGTAGCCTTTTGCATTAATAATAGTGGATGATTTATTTAACTTTAAGAAATGTTGATAATAATTAATTGATAATTGTTATGAATTTAATTAAAAACTAACTGAACAAAAACAAGAACTCTCAAAAGAAGAAGAAAAAATATTCAAGATCATTAGAAAATTTGTTAGATGATTTTTATGAAACACAACACCTCTTAGTATAAATTTTATCAATAATTTTAATAATTTGGATAGTATAGAATTTAAGTGTGACAAAATATTAAATATTAAAGAGTTATAATGGCATTTGATATAAATTATTTATAATGCTTTTTCTTCAAATGTATTTTTTTATGAGAATAAGAGAAAAAAAATTAAAAAGAAAAAGAGTATATGTTCTTATGAAGTCTTTATTAATGGTTATGTTTTTGCATTTTGATGTTTTATTGGATGGTTTTGACAAAAAAAAGTAATAAGTGATGTTCCAATTCTCAAATATTAAAAGTAGGAGTGATTGTATGTTTGACTTAATTTTATTTGGAGGTAAGAGATGAAGATACTCAGTTAGCGGTGGCGGTGATAGAATTCGGTAGTTGGGATATTACAATAAAAGTAGTCACGAACCTTGTTGCTCATATGAAATAGTTAAAGACTCACATGTCAAAACAATTTTTTATGCGTTTCATACTTTTTTTTTCTCATAAAATGCTAACCTCTTAAAATATTTTACAACGCGTAAGGTGATAAACAATTATTGACGATGTGTGATAAAGAGGAAGAGAAACTTAAGAATGAGAAGGCTGATCAAAGTGGTCACCTTACACATGAAAAAGGAAATGCAAAAAACCAACAAAAAAGAAAAACAAGAAAAAAAAAAGAAGAAGGAAAAAGTGAAACTTTTAAGAAGAACAAGCTAGTACATATAAGAAGGCGGCCATATAGTTATCTAAATCTCTTGTAAGAAAAAAAAAGACACCAATAGAGTCTTTTCAAAAATATAAGAATTAACTTGAAAGGAAATGTGTGCCATTCTCTTTTGTGAATTTTCAATCCCATATAATTGATGATGTCGCAACTCACTTCATAGAAGTGATGTCACGACTGACACATAATACCATATACGCTACATCTACGTATATAGTACTATGTCAGCCTCAACAGTTAATCCTACTCAATATCCCTACAGAAATTTTGACAGCGTCTCTTCTAAAACTTTGACTTATCCCAAAAAAAAACATCACCTGATAAACAATATAGTGATCCACAAACATTCACAGTATATTTCATATATTATTCACAAATCAAAACTAGTTTTCACTCTCATCTTAGTGAAAGTAAACTGATATCTCTCTAGCTGATATTACATATACGTTGATAATTATAATTATTCAAAAGTAAAACTTATAAACATATAAGCCTACGCACATAATTAACCTGGAAGAGTTGTCTACTCTTCTCGCACTGACCTTTTTCCTTTTTTATCGGTTCTTGAAATGTTAAAATTTGAGTGAGCTACAACATGCCCAGTGAATATTCTTTATCTAAGACATTTATATGCATTTACATAAACATGCAAGTTCTCAAATCAAATAAAACATTCAAATTCAGTGTGCT
>JAJIYU010004743.1:0-23704 GCA_030144865.1 Tinospora cordifolia
TATATATATATATATATATATATGTGAATATGAGATGCGAATATTAGATAAATATAAGTATATAAAAATATTCGTTATGGTTGTAAAAAATAATATTATATATTATGTGTATGAATAATATGTGTGGATGTTAAAATAATATCATATAATATATTACACATATGTATATATATAATAGAATGTATGAGGATTAATAATCGTAATTTGTAACATTTTTATTTAATTATAAAAAATGTCATCTATATAATACAAGTATGACATTATATAAGTATAAATTTATAATAGTATAATTGTATTACATAAATAATTGTATGTATAATAACATAAAATTATATAAGTGTAAATTATAAAATTTATAAATTTATATCATTATATATATATATACACGTATAAACATATCTATAAAAGAAAGAAAAACAAAACAAAACATGGGCGCACGAATTCGACAAAATCGTCGAATTCGCGCACGCATGCGGGTGAAATGTGTGCTACACGATTTCACTGAGATCGTGCGGCCATGATCGACGCTCCAAAAACATCAAAAAAGGGGAAAATAAAAAAAAGGAGGAAAAACCAAAAAATAGAAAGAAAATTTCGAAAATATATCCAAAAAAAAAAAAACCCTAAAACTCATTATTTGATTTGGAGCTGCCAAGACCTAATAAAAATAGAAAATTTCTATTGAAAAATGTCCAAAGTTACCAACTTTCAATCCCCTAAAATCTATATAAATGATCTCTAGTGTTGTCATTATTTTCATCCCAAAGCAAGAGCATACTAGTCTCTCTTGACTTTCTCTGCCCTTTTTCTTGACAATCCCTTCATTTCTTGAGTAATCTTGAACTGTTCTTGAGTATTTTTGAGAGTTATTGAGTGTTTAAAAGTTTTGGAGTAACGGAGCTCTCCCAGATTTTAGAAGCATGCAAAAGAAATTTATTTTTAAGGTGGAAGTGATTTCTCAAACCCCTATTCTGCTTTTTAGTTTAATACCATGTTCATGCATATTTAATTTCAGTTTGGTATGCATTTTATGTTTGAATAACATGTTTTTTTAAAAAATTATATTTCAGATTTGCATGTACATTATTGAATAATGTCATGATTAAATTATACATATTTAGGTTTGTTTTAAAGCATGATGTATACTAAGTGTTTGCTTTCATGTTCTAAATGTTTATATGTTGAAATTATTTTTATCTATTTTTCTTGAGTGTGATTTATTTATGATTCATGATTATGAGATTTAATGAAAGATGTTGAGATCAAGAACCACGTACTGTTACAATGAACATGAGGGTCACTATGATGTTCTTCACATGTGATTAGTTCACATGGGTAATGTCCCAAAGTACTTGGAATATGGGTTAAGCCCTAAGTCCAATGAAACTTGACAAAAAAAATTATTTTCACTCAAGGAAGATATTTTGATAAAGAACATCAAATTTACAATTATAAACAAAATGTTGTTTGAAATGTCTAATGATTTACAAGTATTTGAATTTGAATGTGTTATTAATGTTAAATTAGTAATTTAGTTGTTTAAAAAAGATCTACTGGACTATGTGCTCACCCTTTCCTTCTATTTTTCAGGAAATTGAATTACATGAAGACCATGAATATTAATTAAGTTTTTTTTATTTAGAAAGTTTCTAATTTCTATGTAAGGGCTTGTTGCCCAAGTTTTGAATTTTTTGCCGTAATAATTTTTCTTCAAGATTGAATTATTTACTCAATTTTATTCAATTAATAGAGGTTATGGATTTTTTTTATTTCTTGTATTATTGCCTTATTAAATTCTTAAATTTGAGTTATATACGCTTAAATACTATTAAGGCATGAAATAAGTAAAATAGAAAGTCAAGTTAGGTACTTGTAAAATAACACTAGCCTTGCCCACCTTGTGGTAAAGTCCAAATTGAAAGTATCGGGGGTTGGGGAGTTACACGTGAAGTGAGAGTAACTTCTATGCCTAAGAAATAACGTAGTCTCAGGGGTTGGGGTGTTACATGTGAAGTGAGAGTAACTTCAATGCCTAAGAAATAACGTAAAGCACCCATATCTTTCAACTTAAACTTTAAATTCATCTTAGAGACCACATGATCAATGGCGGTGACATCATTACCAATAATAATTACATCATCAACATAAACCAATATGCAAAGAACACAACTGGCAAAGAAGAAACAAAATAGTGAAGAATCAGATTTGAACAGAAGAAATCCAAAGCTAGCCAATGTTTTCTATAGAGTTTCAAACCAAGCTCTAGGAGCTTGTTTTAAACCATAAATTGCTTTTGCAACTTGCAAACAAAACCTAGATTGTTGGAGTTAACAAAACCAGGAGGTTGCTGCATAAACACATCTTCATCTAGATGACCATTCAAGAAGGCATTATTAAAATCAAGCTATCTCAACACCCATCCTTTAGAAACAACTAGAGAAATAATAACCTGAATGTTCTAAGGTTTCATGACTAGATTAAATATTTTTGAGAAATCGAAACCTTCAATTTGACGAAAACCCTTAGCCACCAACAGTGTTTTATGACGAAGAAGAGAACCATCAGAGTTTCTTTTAACCTTAAAAACCCATTTGCAACCAGTGATTTGTCTATCACTAGGAACAAGCACTAGACTCCAAGTTTGATTTTATTGTAAAGAAAAAATCTCTTTAGACATGGCTTTGTAACACCCCAATTTTTTATCAGACCTCCGTTCACGTGTTGCCGCACGTGTGGATCGTCGCCCAATGAAAATCGAGATACTACTAAAATTCTTTTCTGTCAAAAATATCTTTTTCTTCAAAGTTCAGTTCATAATCTTATTCTCAAGTTCAAGTCCATAAAGATATCATGTACAATATAGAAAATCATATTAAGTCTTTCAAATAAATTTTAAGTAAAGCAGCGGAAACACTTTTCAAACTATTTAGTTAAACCAATGTGATACACGTGGAAAGCCATTGAAAAATAAAACAGTTGAAATTAAACTAATGAAAACATGTTACAATAATCCAAAAATGTATAAAACAAGACTCCTAAGTCACCTATTTCCGACGACCTCCCCATGAGGTGTCCAAACAAAGTGCGGGTCTTCTGACGTAAGTCAACATACTCTACGTCCAAGTGTACCTGAAAAATATAATGGGTGAACTCGAAAGCCCAGTGGATCATTCCTACACATCACAGGCATTATACAGACCCAATCCAAAATATTACAAACACTTTCAAACATTAGGCGTTTCACACATTCAATTGTTTTAATCGGAGTCTAAGACCGGAAGAGGGTTGAGATGCCTCTCAGTATTCCCTATGATCCAATCCAATCATAATCATAGAGGCCTCAGGTGGTACCATCCAAAATCAATCATATCTCAGTATCACAGCCCAAGAAATGGTACTTATCTAGACTCGTACTGTCTCTCAAAGACTTCGAGCTGTCGCAGGTAGCTCAGGGTGGGAATACCTACGATCCGTCTTGTAGCTCGTCAATCTCAAACGATGACATATAGGAGATGCCACCTCGATCCGCTTCAGGCTCGTCAATCGTACCGGTACGTGGATTCTTAATTAAACCATCGTCTTTATTTAGTTTTACAAACAATCTATTCATACCAATCATCATGTACATCATGAAAAATAAATCAGAGAATGCATGCTATTCTCATGAATAAATAATGAAATCTACATGATTTCCTATTAATGCATACTATAAATAAACAGAGCACAATTTAAATTAATCATCACACTATCACTCAAGCAAGCCAAACAGTTCAATCAACTTATAACAAATTCTAATAATCCTAAAACTATTCAACCAAATGTTTTGAATTTTAAATCCATATAATACAAGTGAGCAAGGAAGTCACGCTCACCTGGTTTCCTGATCTTCAGGCTTCCTTGCTTTCCGTCAAGATGTTCGACACTCCAAAATCATGATATCTAAAATTCAACGATAAATAGCATTTCTCTAAATCCTTAATTCATATTTAATCCTATCCAGAATATTATCATGTTCGATTAACTTCTAAATAAATTATGAACTTTCAACTAATTTATGATTGCTCTTAATTTCTAAATTTCGTATATTCTAATTATAATGATTTCTAATTCTTTCCAACTACTTAATTTAAATATTTAAGTTATTGGAAACACATTAATTTATTTTATTCTTCCATCTTATTATTTTGTCATTTAAAGCTTTCTAATTCTAACCTAGTGCATATCAATTCATGTTCACTATCTTAAGTTCTAATTCAAGTTATATTTATAAATTCCACTATGGTTTAATTATTGAATAAGCATACCATAATCCAAAATCCTGGTAATTTCCTTATTAAAAGTTCAAGTTAGATTAACAACTTCTATGATGATTTCATTATTAGCTAAACACACTGAATTTAACATTAATTATAATTTTCCTAATTTAGATGTTTCATTACTTGAATAAATATTAAATTTAATGATCTTAATTTAAATACTGACTTAAGTACTTAGATGAATAAATGAAAGATTCATTTGAAATTCTTAATTCTAACTAAAACATCTTAATGTATATAAATTATCTATGCTATCATATGTTATTATTTAATCCACATTAACAGATCCATTCTACTTTGGTTACCAAATAATATGCTTAAAATCTATAATCCAAAAATTCAAATCATATTCTTACCACTCAATTTTTTTTGGTCATCGTGTTCATCAAGGCACGTACCAGAAACTCCATCTCCAAAATCCAAAATTTGCTTCTTTTACTTCCACGAACCGCACCAACAGCTGCTGCAAACTAGCACAAATCACCTCCTTCTTCATCCCAACCCAGCAGCTCAATCTTGTCCAATCCAAAATCACAGCCACACCAACAGTTTGAAGGAATAGCAGCTACCGAGCGTCCTCCTCGGTTAGCAGCAGTAGTAGGCATTACGAAACAGGGTGTTGCTCTGTTTCTTCTTCCGTGTTCGGTAGTCATAACAGCAGCACCAATCACAACAACAGCAACACTGCAACTGCTCTTCTATTTGTCAACTCCTCTCTTCCTTTTTCTCTGCTCGGCAACCCCCACCAGCAGCAGCAGCATTAAGCTGCCCTGTTCTTTGTTATTCTTCTCTGTTCTTCTGTTTTCTTCTTCATCTTCTTCGTTCTACTGGTTCTCGGCAGCAGCAACGTGCCAAAAAAACCAGCCAGCCCGGCCGTCTTCTTTCCTCTGTTATGTTCTTCGTTCCTCTGTTCGGCACAGCAGCAGCAACAGCTGGTACGCTGCTTTCGTCTCCAATCCACGTTCAGTCCACGGTAGCAGCAGCAGTGTAGTTGCTCCCCTGTTTCAGCCACCGAACGGACCCATAATACAGAGCACGACACACCAGCCCTCCTCTGTTTTCTGTTCGTTCGCCGATCATAGCAGCAGCAGCGCAGCTGCAACAGCTTCCCCTGTTTGGTGTTTCATGGTAGCTGCCTCTGCTTCACCTTCATCTTCTCCGTTCTGCAACAGTGGCAGTGGCAGCAGCACCCAGAATAGTAGCATGCAGCAGGCACACGAGCAGTAGCAGCAGCCATGCAAAGCAGAGTCCGTTTGTTCTGCTTCTTCTTCTTCCACGTTCTTGCTGTTTGCACACCCAAATCTTCAGCTTCTATCCTTCCTCTATTTATTGAACGGCCAAAATCAGAGCATCTCCGTTTCTCACCTTTCTGGTTCTTGCTTCATGGCCCTCTTCTTCACCAAACCGAATGCACCAGCAGCTTCTTGAATTCTCCTGTTTCATTGCTTCAAATAACGCCGGAGAGGTTCTTTCGTAAGCCAATTTCCACCGCCAACAGTTCTTCTCACTTCTACAGAGTTCGGTCCGAATTTTCATTTTTTTTTTTTCCTGATTACCTGAACACCTTATCTTTATATTATGAAATGTATGTATTTGCTAAGTATATGTATTCTTTATATTATTATTTTTTTTTCTTTTTGACACTGACATCAGTCGATGTGCTCGCAACCCATCAGAATATTTTCAAATGTATATTTATATTTTCCAACTATATAATATATTATGTTTTAATAGACGTGATACTCCTTTCATACAATTAATATCTTATTTTGATGTTTAGTCGCGACGTAGCCCGCTCGCAAATTTTGGGGTGTTACAAGCTTGAACCAAAATAGATGACTAACAGCTTGCTCAACATTAGTAGGCACCGAGTCATCAAATTGAGTATACCACGCTTCAGGTTTAAAAATGTCAGCCTTCGCTCTTGTAATCATTGGATATTGATTACAAGAAACAACTAGTCGTAAAGATAACTGATTCGCACAAGAACCTGCATTAGTAGCAGTAGAAATAGAAGCAGTAGTAGCAGATGGAGAAGAAATAGCAGTAGCAGGTAGAGAAGAAGTAGCAGCAGCAGGTGGACAAGACGTAGTAGCAGCAGGAAGTGGAGAAGAAGTAGTAGCAGTAGTAGGTAAAGAAGAAGCAACAATAGGATGATCAGAGTTTGAAGAAGATATAACAAGTAGCATTTAAATAGGAGAACCAACAGATAAAGAAGTAGAAGACATCATGTAATACCCTAAAAATTTTGTATTTAATTAAATGAAATTCAAGACGTAGAGAAGAAGTAGCAGCAGTAGGTGGACAAGACATAGTAGCAGCAGGAGGTGGAGAAGAAGTAGTAGCAGTAGTAGGTAAAGAAGAAGCAACAATAGGATAATCAGCGTTTGAAGAAGATATAACAAGTGGCATTTAAATAGGAGAACCAACAAATAAAGAAGTAGAAGACATCATGTAATACCCTAAAAATTTTGTATTTAATTAAATGAAATTCAAGACGTAGAGAAGAAGTAGCAGGTAGAGAAGAAGTAGCAACAGCAGGTGGACAAGACGTAGTAGCAGCAGGAGGTGGAGAAGAAGTAGTAGCAGTAGTAGGTAAAGAAGAAGCAACAATAGGATGATCAGCGTTTGAAGAAGATATAACAAGTGGCATTTAAATAGGAGAACCAACAGATAAAGAAGTAGAAGACATCATGTAATACCCTAAAAATTTTGTATTTAATTAAATGAAATTCAAGATCAATTCAGTGAAATTGGGTGCAAAATGAAACTGGGCTTATTTCGGGGCTAAATTTGGCAGGTTTCCAAAAATCTCATTTTGTGACCCTTAGGGACCCAAAACAACTTGAAATGAAGTAAGGTGACATGAACCAACTAATTGGATAACATATCCAAAAATTAGAATAATCGATCAAGATTAGAGTTTTCATTTGTCAAACGCCCTTCAGGGGGTCCAAATTAGAAAGAATTGGCATTTAAAGTACTTCAGGGAATCAAAATGACCCGAAACAACATAGGATGACATGAACTAACAAAATAAGTAACATATCCAAAAATCAGGACAATTGGCCAAGATTTGGATTTTCATTTCATAGTACCTTCAATGGGTTCTAAATAAGGAAAGTAGATGAAAACTAATTTGGCCAAACCATATATTGAAATTCTTAATTTTTTTATACAATTCCAAAACTATAGGTTGTAGATTACAATTCTTTGTGAATAAAAAGATATTAATTTTTTATTTGATCTCTGTGAACTCAAGAAGTCATGGCCACACTAAGCATGTGCAAGTCACATGGGTGGAACACCATGATCATGTGTACCCTCACCCTGCAAAGCTCCATGAGATGTTTCCTTTATTTGAATCCTTGTAAAATGATCCCATGTTCCATGCAAATGATTTAGGATACCACACTATGAGACGTCCCACTTAGTACTAAGAAACCATGAATGAATGATCTCATGTACACCATGCACCACCATGCAAAAATGGTCCACCTATAATGTGTGTGTGCATACATGTGAGCAACCCTAATTAGAAGTGTCTAAATGATGAACCAAGCTCATAACCTAATCCTAGCCATCACTTACTGTGAGAATTCAATGAGGAAAGTTGCTAAAATACATTAAGAATGAGACAAAAAATTCAAAGAAGGAAACCGCAACACCCTGGCTTTCGGTTCCTGTGGGTTCCCTCGAGCCTTGCTCGGAGAAGGCGTGCCCGCTCGACTAGGGACCCCGCCGCCGTATCGTCCGCCGAAAGCTAGAACGCCACTTAATTCAATCTCACATTCTATTTCTATTTCTTTCTTTCTATCTCTTTCTATCCTTCAGGTAATAATAAAATCAAATTATAATAAACATGAAATTTTTTTTTTGAAATAAATTTCTAAGTAAATAAAATAATCAGTAAAATTTCAACTGAAAAGAGGAGCATCAAATTCAAATTTAACAATATCAAAATTTCTACAATAAATACAAAACCCTCTGTCTCATATAAAGATCAGTCTTAAAAGAAAGGGGCACAGGCCCCATTTATTTAAGTACAAAAATTAAATACGCAGAAAGTAATAACAACCTTCCCAGTAAGGTTTCATCAAAAGTTGGAGTCGCTTAAGGATAGCCAACTCGCACTGTGTCAACTATCACCTGAAATAGAAAAGTAGGGTGAGCTCGAGAGCCCGGTGGATCATACCGCACATCACTAGCATTATTCAAACCAAAATACCAAATATGCAAACACTTTCATTACATTAGGGCGTTTCAAACACTTTATTATTTTTCATTTTAGTTAAGACCGAAAGGTTTGTGGCCTCAGTATCCCCTTCGTGATCCAAGAGCGAATTCGGAGGTACTGCCCAATGGCTGGTTACCTTTTGAGACACTGGAGGGGGCGTGAGGTCCGAAGCGAAATGCAGCCCTGCAACCAGTCTAGTTGAGGACACCCACGATGACACCCTAAGGCCATCACCATGTCGATACGTGATTTTTGTCTTAATTTAAATTTTTTTTATTTTACATTTACCTTGCAAATCACACATCATAAGTAATACGTCAAATGCATGTCAATCGTTCGTGCTATCATTTAAAAAAGATTCAATCAAGGTATGAACTACTTCATATTTTCTAAGCATGCGAGTGTGAGAATTTTTAATCAATCATCATGTTATTTCAGCATCCAATCAATCATTCCAATCAATAGTCACTCACTAATTAATTCTAGCATGCTCCTAATTGCGTAATTAAATTAAGCAATCATCATATTTAGGATTTAAAATCCAAATAATAATAGGGAGTGTAGTAATCACACCCACCTAATTTTCTGGAGTCGCTCAGCACCTGCGCGTCGCCCCAATATTCTTGAGCTAAAATTAAAGTCAAGAAAAATAATTAATTAATTTTCAAGTTCCCCCTATTCACCCAAAAATTCCTATTTCTACTTCAATTTAGATGAATTAATTTTCAATACTTAAAAATCCCTTAAAATTTTCTTTGACCCTCAAATAAATATTTTCTATTTCTATAGGACAGTTCTAATTTTTAATATTTACATCAAGACTCCAATCATATTTCTTTATATTAAAAGCATCCATTCGTATTAAAAGTAATTCTATTATAAACAAAATAATACTTCCAATTTCATATTTTTCTTTTCAACTACTGAAGGTTTAGATTTTTTTGAACTTCATTTCGCTCATCAAAAATCACAGAAATAATAAACTTTCAACCATCAAAATTTACCAAAAATATAACTCTTAATTATGATCGATCCCTTTTGTTCCCTTTCATAACCATGATTCAATGTCGTAAATCTATTGCATTCACAACACAAGCATTCATCGTTAAAATACATTCAACCAAAAGTTAAAAAATCACACTCTCATGGCTGAAAACGTGCTCACCATATTCCAAAAGTTTTGAAATGGTTTGTATGAGTTCGAAAATCCTAGATCTCGGTTGGAACATTTTGAAGTGAGCTTGTGAAGACCTAGCGGTGGTTCGAAGTGGATCTGGCGTGACTGTTGCAAATCCGGTGAGTGTGGAATGAGGTGGTTGTTGTTTGCAGATCTAAGCTCAACTGAGGTGAAACAGTGGCTATTTGTTGTAGATCCAGCGTGATTTGAACCAGATCGTGGCTGGTTTTGACGGTGATTGTAACACCCCAAGTTTCAACCGGACCTCCGTTCACGTGTTACCTCACGTGTGGATCGTCGCCCGATGAAAATCAAGATGTTACTTGAAAATTTTGTTCTGTCAAACTCTCTTTCTTCAAAATCAAATTCATAACTATTTGTTCTTAAGTCAATGTCTATAAAGTTATTCTGTGCAAGATAGAAAATCACAATAATTTTTTCGAATAAATCATATGCATTGCAGCGGAATCCTTTTAAAACTATTCATTTAAACCAAAATCATTACATAAGGAAAGCCATTGGAAATAAAAACAACCAAAGTTAAACCAATGTAATCACATTAAAACAATCCAATAAAATACATAATATATAACTTCCAAATCACTTATCCCGGACAACCTCCCAGTGAGGTGTCCAATCAGAGTGTGAGTCTTCTAACGTAAGTCAACATACTCTACGTCCAGGTGTACCTGAAAAATAAAGTGGGAGTGAGCTCAAAAGCTCAGTGGATCGATCCTACACATCAGATGCATTATACAAACTCAATCCAAAACATTACTAACACTTTCAAACATTAGGCATTTCAAACATTCATTTGATTTCGATCGAAGTCAAAATCGGAAGAGGGTTGAGATGCCTCTCGGTATTCCCTGTGATCCAATCCAATCATAATCATAGAGGCCTCAGGTGGTACCATCTAAAATCAATCATATCTCAGTATCACAGTCCAAGCGAGGGTACTTATCTAGACTCGTACTATCTCTCAAAGACTTCGAGCTGTCGCAGGCAGCTCAGGATGGAAATACCTACGATCCGCTTTACGACTTGTCAATCGCACCGGTACGTGGATTCTTAATAAACCATTAACTTTTTTTTTGTTTTACAAACAAATTTAATCATGTCAACCATCACACATGTCATGGAAAATAAATCAAATAATGCAAGCTATTCACATGAGAAAATAATGTAATCTCAATGCATGATTTTCTATTAATGCATGCTATAAATAAACAAGGCACAATTTAAACAAAATATCACACTATCATTCAAGCACGCCAAAAAGTTCAATCAATTTTATAACACAATTCTAATAATCCTAGAACTATTCTACCAAATGTTTCGAATTTTAAATCTGTATAATACAAATGAGTAAAGAAGTCACGTCTACCTGATTTCGTCGATCTTTAGGGCTCATTGCATTCTGTCAAGGCGTTCGGCACTCCAAAATTAGGATATTTGAAATTCAAGGACAATAACATTTCTCTAAGTCCCTAATTCATATTTAATCTTATTCGGAATATTCTTAAGCTCCATTAATTTCTAAAATAATTATGAACTCTAGATATCGGTTTCAACTAATTTATGATTGCTCTTAATTTCTAAAATTTTATATATTTTAATTAAAATAATTTCTAAGTCTTCTAAATTTCCTAAGTTTGAAATCTCAACTGTAATAATTCACTTGAAAGCTATGATCATATAATCAGAGTTCTAATAACTCAATCGTTGTAATTTAAATAATTTATTAATATCATAATCAATTTAATTACGAACAAAATAAGACTTCTTTTTGTCAAGTTTTTAGTCTTGTTAGGAATTTGGAGTTTTAATCTCTCACTATTCTTAGAACTTTACTAAGATTATTTATCGTGCTAATTAAATTAATTATTACTCATTTGTTTTTCTACTTTGAATAATTAACTACTTGAATAATTTAGTACTTGAATAAATGATTCCTAATTTTTTTTCTACTTAATTTAAATATTTAAGTTATTGAAAATACATTAATTTATTTTTGTTCTTCAATCTTATTATTTTGTCATTTTAAAGCTTTCTAGTTCTAACCAATTTGCATATCAATTCATTTGCACTATCTTAGGTTCTAATTCAAGTTATATTTATAAATCCTATTATAGTTTGATTATTAAATAAGCATGCTAAAATCATCATAATCCAAAATCCCGATAATTTCCTTACCTAGTTATTTCGGTCACCCTCGCTCTGTTCAACGGAAAACCACCTGCCTCAATCTTTCTGTCCTGCCATGCGTTCAGCTGAGTTCCATTTCCACTACCATTCCCCTGTTCTTGATCGCAGTAGCCGAACTCAATTTATCCAGAACCTCCAATGCTCACGTTCAGCTACCACTGCCGGTCGTGCTCTGTTTCAGTTCCAACCCAGAATTTCCGATGTAAATTCTGGTTTCCTCAATTCAATCAATACGGTCTGCACTCCATTACATTCAGATAATGCTCCATCAAATCAGAATTTTAAAACAAGGGATTTAAACCAGAAAAATCTGGTTTCTTCTTCGTCAACGCACCCCCAATCATCCCTAAGCCACAAAATCTGAAAATGCCTAAAATATATATCACGGCAGCCGTCTTTCCTATTTCGTTTCCAATCATCCCTGGTTCATCATCCTTCATCTTCTTCAATCACGATTAACAACTACCACAATCAAACATACAGTTGGCCTTCATGTTCTCCATCATCACTGCCAGCCACAACCCAAATCCAAACACACCACACATAAAAGTCTTCTCTAAATCTGAAATTTCAGATCGACGTTCTTGCTGATCATCCAAGCTAAAACCCCACTTCAAACGACCCCTTTTTTTTTCTTCCGTGGCAGCAGCTTATCTACTTGGACCAAAGAACGCACCACCAGCTTCAAACCAGAATTTTTGGTTTTCATCATCTTCCCTGTTCCATTCGACTTCACGGTCTGCATCCCACCAATTCATGGCACCAGCAGCAGAGCATTCCACCTCTCCAGGCACCAACTTCCCCCTTCTTCTCTGTTTTCAGTAGCAGCAGCTCCTTCATTCTTTGTTCTTCATGAACTCAACGCACCAGACAAGCCTTACATGCCCAATGCAACAGCAACCATCATCTTCACGATTGATTTGCAGCAAACCATCCAACCAATTCTGCTCCAAATCATGTCCTTCGTCTTACCTTTAAGTCCGCCCAAACGAAACAGCAAGTTGTTGTTCTCCATTTCTTCTTATTCGGCGACACCAGCAGCAGCATCAGCACAGAGTCTTCATCTTCAAAACAGAGCACCAGCAGTATCAGCTTTAGTCTTCCTCTCCACGCCCAAATTGCAGCAGCTATATTTGTTTCCACCCACTGCAACTATTTCTTCGTTCTTTGCTGCCATTCCTCTTCCTCGCTTCATTCTTCCAGTTTCCAACTTCTAGTCCTTTTTCTTTCGGCCGAACTACTTAAACCAAATAAATCCGATTCCTTCTTCAGATTTCAAAATTATTTTTTTTTTGAACTTTGATCCAAAAAATTTAGATCATTACTTATTATATATTCATATCTATTAATTGTTTAATCCTTATCATCATTTATAACTTTATATGATTTTTTTTACTAGTCATGATAAGCATCAATAATCATCTCAGCTATTTATATATAGCTACAAAACATAAAACATAGTCTTATCATCCTATTATTTTTTTTTTCTCATGATTAGTTTATTTCAAAATTATTTTATCGTCGCATTCACATGTATCACAATATTTTCATTTATTTTTCAAGCCACGATTTCTAAGCATATGTTTAATAATTGTTATTTCTTATTTTTATTTTTCTGCTATTTATTTACTAAAGAATGTTTTATTTTTATTTATCCAATTATTTGCTCGCGACGTGGCACGCTCGCAAAGTTCCGGGGTGTTACAGTGATGATGGTAGATCCAGCGAGATTTGAATAGCTTGACGATGCTAGTTTGTAGTTGCCGATTCGTTCTTCTTCCTCCATGGCTAGTAGCAAGCTCTCCTCTTCGTTTTTCCTCTTTGTGGCGCAAGAACGCACCAACACGGACAGCATGGACGCACCAGCACGAACAGCATAAATGCAGATCTGGCCGATCTTCTTCTTCGCAGACGACACACGGTTCTTTTTCTTTACGATGCATGGACTAGCAGCAATGTTTTCATTCTATTCATTCTTCTTCGCACAACACAAGATGCACCAGGTGTAGCAGCCAAAAGCGGCGGACAGTAAGCAGCAAAATGGTGGACAACAAGCAACCTCTTCTCTTCGTTCCTAGTTCGATAGCGGCATCCAAAAACTAGCAATGGCTGGTTTTTTTGTTGTTCTTCCAAATCGCAACAACAGCAACGGGGTGAGTAGATATGTGGGTTCGTGATCACTGAACAAGGCAAGGCGACCTAGATCATGGTTGTGGGTCTTTGTTCTTCTTCAGATCTAAACCTTCATCAGATCGTGGCTACGAACCAGATCTTGAGCTAGGAACTAGATCAATGGCCAGCAGCACGGTTTTCATTCTTCAGATCTAAAATTTACACTTTCAAATCTAAAATTCTTCACTCCAGATAACGCATAAGAGCACAAGAAATCTGGATTTTTGATCCCAAACCGAATCCCCCTCTTCTTTTTTTTTTTTTATTTTTGCTCTAGAACTTGAATGAAGATGAAAATGAGCTCTTTCCCCTTTTTTGTATGCTTTGTTTGTGTGCTTGTTTGTTTCTGTCCAAAGCATGGAGAGCTTCCCTTTATATGTAAGCACACATAGGTATTTTATTTTTGTTATATATATATATTTAGCACCTAATTAAAATCATTGGAATCAAGCCCATATTTTTTTCTTCAAATCATAATCTTTCATTATATATATATATATATATATATATATAGAAGCGACATGTACGCTTTAAAAGTTTCTGGGTATTACAACCTAACCCCCTTAAAAGAATTGTGTCTTCAAAATTCAGAAGTATTAGCGCCTGTATGATGCTATCTTGTCAAGTGTTTCTAGTGAAGAGATTTGGGTACTTCATCCGCATCTCGCTCTCCAACTCCCATGTTGCCTCTTCCAAATCATGATGCCTCCACAATACCTTGACTAAGGGAATGTCCTTGGTCTTGAGACTCACACCTTACGATCTAGTATTTTAACTGCTAGTTCTTCGTAGGTTGCATTTTCTTTAAATACGACCTCCTCCCAGTATATGACATGTGATTGGTTTGGCTCATACTTCCGCAACATTGATACATGGAATACATTATGGATCAAAAACATACGATTCGGCAAGTCCAACTCATAGGCACAGTCACCAACCCACTTGAGTATCTCGAACAGACCGATAAATCTTAGCGTTAGCTTTTCCTTGATTCCAAACCATCTAATCCCTTTTTGTGGACTAATCTTCAGGAAAACTCTATCATCCGGTTGAAATTCTAAAGTTCTTCTTCTTTTGTCTACATAACTTTTCTGCCTACTCTAAGCTATCA
The DNA here is from genome assembly GCA_030144865.1 of Tinospora cordifolia. Classification (NCBI taxonomy): domain Eukaryota; kingdom Viridiplantae; phylum Streptophyta; class Magnoliopsida; order Ranunculales; family Menispermaceae; genus Tinospora; species Tinospora cordifolia. Next base: position 15,222 of record JAJIYU010004743.1, read on the forward strand.
CTAGCCTCTTCTGAATCTTCTTTGCCTGAGTATTCATTTCTTCTATCAATTCTGGTCTCGTGAGAACCTGATCCTCAAGGTTTGCCCAACAAGAGGGCGATCTGCAGGGTCTTCCATAAAGCACTTCATATGGAGCCATCTGTATGCTCACCTGATAACCATTATTACAGGCAAACTCTGCCAAATGTAGGTACTTGCTCTAGTTGCCCTTGAAATCAAGGATACAAGTTCTTAGCATATCTTCTAATATCTGAATGACCCTCTCAGACTATCCATCAGTCTGAGGATGGAACGCAATGCTCATAGTGAGTATGCTTCCTAGCTCTTTCTGTAAGTTTTGCAAGAATTGATACATGAACCTAGAATCTCTATCTAACACTATAGTCTTGACGACACCATGCAGTCTTACAATTTTCTTGACATATAGTTCCCCAAGCTTCCCAACTACATCTGTAGATCGAATAGGTAGGAAATAAGCTACCTTCGTCAGTCGATCCACAACAACCCATACAGTGTTTTCCCCCTTCTGATTCCTCGGCAAGCCGCTAATAAAGTCCATTACAATATTGTCCTACTTCTATTCAGGTATTGGACGCGATTGCAACATCTCTAAAGGTTTTTGTGCTTCGCCTTCACTTGCTGGCATGTCAAACATCTCGAGACACACCTAGCTATGTCCCTCTTCATACTTTTCCACCAATATGTCTTCTTCAGATTCAGGTACATTTTATCAACTCCTGGATGCATTGTATACTTAGTTTGATGAGCTTCATCCAGGATAGTTCTTTTGCACTGTCCATTATTCAACACACAAACTCTGTTTTTCAGTTTCAGTATACCCTCTACATCAATTCTAAAGTCTGTGTGCTCTCCTTGTTTAACACCTTCTGTGAGATCCACATTCCACTTGTCACTTTTCTACTTGTCTCTAATCTGGTGTAGTAGGTCTAGTTGGCAAGTCATAGAATAAAAGTATGCCTGTTTCTCATCTGATGCAATACTCAAGTTATATTCATTGATTAACCGATACATCTATTCTTTGTCCTCATCTTTCTTGCTAATTTTTCTATTGAGTGCATCAGCCACCACATTGGCTTTGCCCGGATGATAATGCAGCTGAAAATCATAGTCTTTCAAAAATTCTACCCACCTTCGTTGCCTCAGGTTTAATTCTTCTTATATAAACATATTTCAAGCTCTTATGATTTAAAAATAGATCAAAACTCTCCGCATAGAGGTAGTATCTCCAAATCTTCAATGCAAACACAATCGCTACCAACTCTAAATCATATTTTCTAAACCTGAAAATATGCATTTAGATCCTATTGTTTATTCATGCACCTTATCATGTTAACTTACAAGCATAGTTTGGATTATATTTTCTAATATGTAATATGATGCTTGATGTGATTGAGATTATTTGTAAAACAAAAATAAGACGATGGTTTATTAAGAATCCACGAACCGGTGCGATTGTCAAGCCGCAAGATGGATCGTAGGTATTCCCACCTGGAGCTGCCTGCAACAGCTCGAAGTCTTTGGGAGACGTTACGAGTCTAGATAAGTACTCTCTTTTAAACTGTGATATTGAGATCATGGGTCTTCAATTGCCTTGAAGCATACGCTACTACCTTTCCTTCTTGCTGTTGCATCAACATCATGCCTAGTCCAATCAACGAAGCGTCGATGTATAGAGTGTACCTCACACCATGAGTAGGCGTGACTAGAACGGGTGCTGAAGCTAACCTTTTCTTCAGTTCTTGGAATGCATGTTCACACTTATCATTCTAAATGAATTTCTTTCCATTCATGGTTAACTTAGTCATTGGCCTAACCAATTTTGAAAAATCTTGGATGAACTAGCGGTAGTATCCAGCTAAACCTAGGAAGCTTTTAATTTTCGTGACAATCATAGGTTGCTTCCAGTTTGATACCGCTTTTACTTTATCATGGTCTACTGATATTCCATCTGCCTAAACCACATGGCCAAGGAACTTGACCCTTTTCATCCAAAACTCACACTTGTTGAGCTTGGCATACAGTTCATTTCTTCTCAACACTTCCAAAACAATGTGCAAATGTTCCACGTGTTCTACCTCTAATCTAGAGTAGATCAGAATGTCATCCACAAATACTATGACAAACCGATTTGGGTACTGTCTGAAGACTCTGTTCATCAGATCCATAAATGCTGCCAATGCGTTGGTCAAACCAAATGACATCACAGTGAACTCGAAGTGCCCATATCAAGTTCTAAAAGTTGTCTTATATATGTCAGACTCTCTAATCCTTAGTTGATGATACCCTGATCGTAGATCAATCTTGGAGAAGTGAATGGCTCCCCTCAACTGATCAAACAAGTCTTCTATACTAGGCAACAGGTATTTGTTCTTTATCGTTGCTTGGTTTAACTTCTGGTAATCTACACACAATCTCAAGGATCCATCCTTTTTCTTCACAAACAGTACTGGAGCTCCCCATGGCGACTCGCTAGGTCTGATAAATCTCTTCTCGCGGAGCTCATCTAATTGGGTCTTCGGCTCAATTAGCTCTACTGGTGCCATTCTGTAGGGTGGAATGGCTATGGAATTAATTCCTGGATGCAACTTAATCTTGAACTCCGATTATCTATGTGGTAGGAGTCCAGGTAGATCATCAGGGAACACATCTGCATATTCCCTTACTACAGGTATCTCCTGTATTTCCTTAGGCTTTCTGATATCCTCTTTTAATAATTGTCTGAAGTCTTCTTTCTATTTTATAGAGTATAACATGGCTAACATAAGGCTCCTTGGCAATCTATGCATGTCTCCATTTATTTTCAGTACTGCACCAGATGGTAGCTTCACCGTCCCCCTTCGTTTCTAACATATCTGTGCTTGATATTGGGTCAGTAAATCCATACCCAATATCATGTCATATCCATGAACATGTAGTGCACAGAGATCAGCTGAAATTATCTTGTCTCCAAACCTAAGTTCACATCTACAGTATTTCCTCGAACTCACAGTAATCCCTATGGGTGTGGCCACGTCTAATGTCACTAGAAATGGACTCGCTACCAATTATAACCTATCTACTAGGTTCTTAGAAATAAAGGATCTAGTGGCACCCAAATCAAACAAAATTTGCATAGTAATGCCAAACAAAAGAAACGTACCTTCCACTGTTGGAGTGGGATTAGTCTGGGCGTCTGCAGCATATAGTCAAGCTTAGTTCCTTGTTGTGGCTGGGACTGTGGTTGTTGTCTCTACTGTGGACCACTACTCTGCCCACGTGTCTACTAAAACTACTGAGGGGGGGAGCTGGTGCTCTGGTAGGACAACATCTATCCAAATGCCCTCTCTGATTACATACAAAACATAACCCCTATTTCTTAGCCTTCTCCCTATGATCATCAGTCGCACAGCCTGGCCGAGTTTGCTGGGTCTGCTATCTATCATAAGTCTGAGTCTAACTCTGAGGTTGAGGTGCTTTGTACCCCTCCTTTTTGTTCGGCCTCTTCTGTGGAGGTCCCGCAGCCTTCTCTGACCTAGTCCTCTTCTTACCTTTCAATGCCTGCTCAAACTTTAGGTCTCTCTCCAAAATCTACGCCCTCTCCACAATATCCATCAAGGTCGTCAACTTAAGTGGTGCCAAGATCTTTCTTATCTCCATTTTCAAACCCTCAATAAAATGATACATCTTGGATTACTCGTCCATGACCAAGGTAGGAGCAAATCTATTCAACTCTGTAAACTTTTGCTCATACTATGTGACTGTCATAGTCCTCTACTTTAGGTTGACAAACTCTAACTGTAGTTGTCTCTGTCTTGCAATGGAGAAAAACTTATTATAGAAGCTTGTCTTGAAATCCTCCCAAGTCATGACTATCTGATCAATGGTGGGGTCATTCACAATCATCTCTTACCAATGGTAGGCTGGCCCTACCAACTGATGCACTGCTAGTGCCACTCTCCTAGGACCAGATGCCCCCATAGCGTCCAGGTGCTTATTTATCTCTGTGAACCACCTGTCTTCTACCATATAATCACTAGTCCCCTCAAAAGCACTGGGATGTAGTTTTTGAAACTCCACCAATAGATCCTTCTTCTCCCTATCAAACCTAGTGGATCTATTCTGTGCGACTGCCTTCATGGAAGTGAACCCCTGATGGACTTGAGGCTGAGCCTATGTTAGTGGCTCTATCGATAACTATGGCTACACTTGTAGTTGTAGTGCTACTGATGGTTGTGCTGATGGTGATGGCTACTGGGTCCTCATCGCCTACTCCACTGCCCTCTGCATCATCTCAATGATGGCCTCTAGCATCAGTGTAACCACTACCGGTGCTGGTGACATAGGAGTGCCTTCATTACTATACCCCAACTAAGCTCCATCCCTCCTCTAGCCACACCTCTCCTAGGTCTACCTCGACCTCTCGGCATTATCTACAAGTCAAAGATTTATTTTAGTATGCAAAAATTTAATTTTATTGAAGCAGAAAATTTTCATTATCCATCAATAACCTTCACGCCATTGTGCAACTGTGACTCTAAATTCAAGTCTCTAAGTTTTCGATTCGTTTTAGTGGCCTAGGGGTTTATGCTTCTAGGTCAACAACAATCTATTTGTTTTTGTTTACAAGAATTCGTGTATCAATACTCAAAATAATCATACTACATATAAAGCATACTAGCACATAGCAACCAATCAAACAATGCACACTGACATAATGGAACCAAACAATTCCATTATGACTAATATAATTTCACCAAATCTTGGTCTCTAAGGATGACACAAGACCCACCGTATGCCAACTAGTAATTGTCCCATACTAGTTGAATACAGTGCGCGCAAGTTCTTCCGAAGAATCTATTCATTGCCTATTACAATTTCACAGGTGTCTCACTCTCTAAGGCTGACGAAAAAACCCACCACACATGACTGTCCCATTCAGGTAGAATACAATGTGTACAAGTTCTGCCTAAGAATCGATCACTCATCATACATGGTCCGTCAATCTCCGATTTTAGGATTCCTTTATACCCCCAAATCCCTATGCGTCTCATATCACATAAAGACCAAGGATACAGGATCCTTGAGATCTTGAGTTCTGACCAAAACAAGTGTATTACGTACATATTATCAGTCTCTAACTTATGTCCTAAAAGCTTTTATTTACTCTTATGATCCACTGTGCCTCCCTGGCAACACCCAATCTCTAAGTAGACCTATGGTCTCAATACTTGGCTAGCTGATTCGTCTATTGAATCATCAAGTTCAAACTCTACTTTTATGTGATGCCATCGCTCCCAAGGTTTAGATCTTTCCTGAATAGAGCTCAACCCGCAAGGCTACTACCGAAGTAGAGCTCAACCTACAGGGCCACTACAATACTTTCGTCCTACTGTAACTAGTAACTCGAGCACGCTGACATCACCTAAATCCTTTCTAGACTTTTATCCACATAGTAGATGGATTCTACTCATTTTATCTACCTTTCGAAAGTCAAATCCAGTAGAAATTCTTTTCTAGTGAAAATCAAATCCGGTGAAATTTTCATTTCTGTGAAAAGTTTTGTTTTGATATAATCAAATTTATTCTGTGTAAATTTCAACCTAGTAATTGTACTATCTAGGCACTAATACCAGCTTTGTTATCAAAGGAATCATCTTTTTCTCAGTCAGCTACAGCCTACTCTAATGCTAGCTTTGTGACACCTCGGGCCCTAGTTCCCACATGTTCCCTCAGGCTGCGCTTGGAGAAGGCGTGCCCGCTCGACTGGGGAAGCTGCTGCCGCATCGTCTGCCGAGAGCTGGAACACCACTTAATTCAATCTCACATTCTATTTCTTTCTTTCTATATCTTTCTATCCTTCAGGTAATAATAAAATCAAATTAGAATAGACATAAACTTTGTTTTTTAAAATGAATTTCTAAGTAAATAAAATGATCAATAAAATTTCAACTGAAAAGAGGAGCATTAAATTCAAATTTAACAATATCAAAATTTCTACAATAAATCCAAAACCCTCTGTCTCATATAAAGGATCGGTTTAAAAAAAGGGGCACATGCCCTGTTCATTTAAGTACAAAAATGAAATGCGCAAAAAGTAATAACAACCTCCCAAGTGATGTTTCATCAAAAGTCAAAGTCGTCTAACGATAACCAACTTGCACGGTGTCAACTTTCACCTGAAATAGAAAAGTGGGGTGAGCTCAAGAGCCCAGTGGATCATATCACACATCACTAGCATTATTTAGACCAAAATACCAAACATACAAATACTTTCATTACATTAGGGTGTTTCAAACACTTTATTATTTTTCGTCATAGTTAAGACCGAAAGGTTTGGGGCCTCGATGTCCCCCTTGTGGTCCGGAAGCGAATCTAGAGGTACCGCCTGAGGGCCGGTTACCTTTTGGGACCCTGGTGGGGGCGTGAGGTCCGAAGTGACACCCAAACCCGCAGCCAGTCTAGTTGAGGATACCCACAATGATACCCTAATGCTGGTTATCACGCCGGTACGTGATTTTTTTCTTAATTTAATCTTTTTTGTTTCACATTTATATTGCAAATCACACATCATAAGTAATATGTCAAATGCATGTCAATCATTCCTGCTATCATTTAAAAAAGAATCAATCATTATATGAACTACTTCATATTATCTAAGCATGCAAGTGTGAGAATTTTTAATCAATCATCATGTTATTTCAGCATCCAACCAAACATTCCAATCAATAGTCACTCACTAATAAATACTAGCATGCCCCTAATTGTGTAATTAAATTAAGCAATCATCATATTTAGGATTTAAAACCCAAATAATAATAGGGAGTGTAGTAATCACACCCACCTAATTTTTTGGAGTCGCTCATGTCTCCACACTGCCCCAATATTCTTGATATGAAATTAAAGTCAAGATAATTAATTAATTTTTAAGTTCCTCCTATTCACCCAAAAATCTCTATTTCTACTTCAATTTAGATGAATTAAATTTTCAATACTTAAAAATCCCTTAAAATTTTCTTTAACCCTCAAATAGATATTTTCTACTTCCATAGGACACTTCTAATTTTTAATATTTACATCAAGACTCCAATCATATTTCTTTATATCAAAATCATCCATTCGTATTAAAAGTAACTCTATTACGAACAAAATAAGACTTTCAATTTTGTATTTTTCTTTTTAACTACTGAAGGTTTAGATTTTTCTAAACTTCATTTTGCACATCAAAAATCATAGAAATAATAAATTTTCAGCCATCAAAATTTAGCAAAAATATACTTCTTCATTGTGATCTATCCCTTTCGTTCCCTTTCGAAACTGTGATTCGATGTCCTAAATCTATCGCATTCAACACATGAGCATCCACCATTCACACACTCTCATGGCTGAAACCGTACTCACCAGATGAAGGGGTTTTGAAATGGTTTGTATGAGTTCGAAAATCCTAAATCTTGGATGGAACATTTTGAAGCGAGCTTGTGAAGATCTGATGGTGGTTCGAAGTAGATCTGGCGTGACTATTGCAAATCCGACGAGTATGAAACAAGGTGGTGGCTGGTTTGCAAATCTGAGCTCAATTGAGGCGAAACAGTGGCTACTCGTTGTAGATCCGACGTGATTTGAACAAAATCATGGCTGGTATTGACGGTGATGATGGTGATCTGGCGAGAATTGAACACCTTGATGGTGCTAGTTTGTAGTTGCAAATCCATTCTTCTTCCTCCACGGCCAGCAGCAAGCTTTCCTCTTCGTTTTTCCTCTATGTGGTGTAAGAACGCACCAACGCGGACAGCACGAACAACATGAATGCAAACCAGATCTGGCTAATCTTCCTCTTTGCAGACAGCATGCAGTTCTTCTTCTTCACGGCGCATGGATCAGTGGGAATGTTTTTGTTCCGTTCATTCTTCTTCACATAACAGAAGACGCACCAGGTGTAGCAGCCAAAAGTAGCGGACAGCAAGCAACAAAATGATGGACAGCAAGCAACCCCTTCTCTTCGTTCCTAGTCCAATAGCGGCATTAACAAACTAACAATGGCCCTTTTTTTTCATTCTTCCTAATCGCAGCAACGGTAACGGAATGAGCAAATATGTGGGTTCGTGAGCACCAAAGAAGGCGAGGTGAACCAGATCGTGGCTGTGGATCTTTATTCTTCTTCAGATTTGAAACTTCCTCAAATCGTGGCTATGAACTAGATCCACGGCCAGTAGCAAGGTTTTCGTTCTTCAGATCTGAAGCTTCTTCACTCCAAATCGCGTATAAGAGCACAAGAAATCTAGATTTTTGATCCCAGAACCAAATCCCCCTCTTCTTTTTTTTTGTTCTTGCTTTAGAACTTAAATGAAGATGAAAAGTGCTCTTTCCCCCTTTTTTGTGTGCTTGTTTGTTTGTGTCCAAAGCATGGAGAGCTTCCCTTTATATATAAGCACACACTGGGTATTTTATTTTTATTATATATATATATATATATATATATATATATA